>VZRS01006929.1:99325-150005 GCA_013398055.1 Ifrita kowaldi
AAGTAATTAACATTACAGACTCTCCAAATTATAATTATGATATTCTTACACAGAAGAAAAAAGAGTATTTTCTAATGAGGTATGTATTTTAATTTAAATATAGCAAATTTTACACTTCTGATTAGCAGGCACTTGCTCTGTCAGGACTATTCATTCTTTACTCAATCCATTTCAGAGGGAAGACTCCAAATGATGCAATAAATGCAGACATGGCATCCATTACAATTAAACAGCCAGTGAATGTAAACCTCACAACTTGTTTTCATATCACAGTGACAGCATGTGGTAATGAACTTTCTGTTAAGAACTGTTAAGACCTGGAAAGGGAAAGAAATATATACTCCCAAATACTAATTACTCAGATGCTTAATACTCACCCTCTTCAAAAATCTGGAGATCAGCCAAAAAGTGTCATAAATGGTTTCACTTTGTACCAGATCCTTATTTATCAGCATTCTTAATTTCTATCTGTGCAGTCGCTGTGCTTAGTACTTAGCAAAGAAATAGCTAAATATAACAGCAATGCTAATTAGATCATCCATAAGCATTTGAGATTTTTTTTATAGCCCAGATTCTCTACTAAATTCAGCTAAGGAATGTCAACCACATCTGCTACAGCCACCACAGAAGGGAAGGTGGTCATGTTCACAGGGGATAAAGGTGGTTGTGCTCCCAAGGAATGATGCAGACCCTCACCGTGTCAGTGGCAACACATTCGTCCTGCCTAAAATGCAACTGTTCAGCACCACAGCTGAGTAACCTGTCAGTGTGGACCTGCTTCTGCCCAAGCAAATACCCAAAGGCTCATACACCACGAAGAAGTGGAGTTACTTGATGTGAAAGGAGGATTCAAGGTCTTGACCAAGGGCACAGCTTTGGGAACAGAGCGTTAGCGGCAGCAGGCGGAAGGCTGGATGCTGAGCTCCCCTGGATGGGATCTGTGTGCCTGGGCACAGTTACAACACCGGGCACGTCATCTCCTGCCTTTGTCTCTCTCCCCTTTCCCCCCTCAAACCTCACCCTAGAACTTTTACATCTTTTTAACACAGAAATATATTCCATTTTGACAAGCTCACTGTTGTTACTTACAAAGAAGCAGGATTTCTCACTCCTGCACTGAAATGACTTAAAACAACGAACTTATTAAGAAAAAAATCTGTAGCTTAAACATCAAGAGCAAAAACCAGCACGAAAGCAACCTCTGTCCTTCTTCCTCTATTGGGTGTTGTTTTATGCTACCAAAAATCCACAGAAATATCACCGGCAACAACTCATTTTACTGAAATAATCAAAAACCAGTGACCTCATGGGGGAAAAGAGTTTCACCTCAAACATACACATGTAAAACTAACATCAAAAATGTCACCCATACATATAAATAAAATCACATGTAAAAACTGTAACTAAAACATCACCTACAACTGATCTTAGATTTTTTTTTACAGTGAACACATTTGAATATTGCTCATTCC
Organism: Ifrita kowaldi; assembly: GCA_013398055.1. NCBI lineage: Eukaryota > Metazoa > Chordata > Aves > Passeriformes > Cinclosomatidae > Ifrita > Ifrita kowaldi. Next base: position 100,798 of record VZRS01006929.1, read on the forward strand.
ACTTGACACTAGTGGTAACTACCAGTGAAAGTCTAGAAGTTCAGCCAATACAGAAAAAAAAATCAAATAAATTTCAGAAATTTTACTAAATTTTTATCCTGGCATGGTTCTCATTTTACAAGCTCTGCAATGCTAAGATTGTTGCAAAATCTAAAATAAAAATTTGAGAACATATTGTGAATGTATTTAAAGTAAATTACAGTTATGGGCTTTTATATTCTAGGATTATTTTCAAGACTTCACTGTATCACTTGATGATATATTTGCAAAAATAGATAAATTAACATTTTGAATATATTATAGTTTTACTTAGTAAACGCATTAAAAAAAAAGAATGAGTTAAAACTCATACATTTACTTTGAACTTTAATGAGCAGAACAGATATCATTTGTGGCATTAAAGTTATTCAGGCACAATAAAAGCTAAAACTTGTCCTTGCCAAACGGTGAAACAAGATTTGCACGGCCTGTGTATGCTTTGTTTCCCACAATCAAACTGTCACAGCATGAAAACATTCTCCTGCATGGGGAGGTTCTGATACCCATTTCCCTGGTGAAAGTGTGCAAAATGATCTAAAGAGTTATTGACAATTCATACAGTATCCCATATTCCATTAGATAGTACAAGCACAGAACGTATCTTAACTCTGAAGGGAGATGAAGCAACAATGTTTTAAATTACTATTGACTCCACTAAATTTCCTGATAATGTCAGAAGACTGTAGTCTGGCAGGTTCATAAGAGACTCAAGATGATACAGGAATCCAATTATGCCAAGTCTATTTAGTTGTCCTGTTTGCTAAGCCAAAGGTTAACGAGAACTGCACTGAAAAAACCTCCTGTGGTATTACAAAGTATTTCTTATGCTGCATAACATGCAAATGAAAAAGTATTTTAATCAAGTCTCTCTTTAACTCCTTAATTGCAATGGGGTACCCAACAAGACAGCAAATTAAAAACTCACGATGGAAAAAGTGATCTTAAAAATTTGCCACTGAACTCAAGAGATCATCATTAATTACTGAAGTAATTATTCCCGAGTATTTCTAATTCGGAATAAAAAAAGTTCAGATCACAGAAGCATAGCTAGTCATTGCTATCATTAAATCTTTATACATAGTAAGCTGTGGCCTCTAATTTTAGACAGAAATTAATTATATTTTTGTTGGCAACACATTCAAATTGTTTACACAGCTGACAAGTTCCAGCTCCACCAGACTCGAGCAGTGAGCTTTGAGGACTCCTCTGCTTCAGAGCAGATGACTCAACATTCACCAATTTCATTAAAGATGAAAAGGGGAAAAATTCACCTGCAACAATGTCACTTGTAAAAACAGACTTAAAGCAGATTCATGGGTTTTACATATGTGAGGTATTCAAAAGAAAAGGAGGGGAAAAAATACATGAAAACCTAACAGCTGTGGGAAAACAGATTAGAAGTGTTGAGTTTCCAATTCTTTTTCGGGCTAATGTAAACTAATAAAATGTTAAAATGGATCCACATTTCAAAGACTGTAATTACCACATGACACCATGCTGTTACTTCAGACCTTGCATCTATTGGCTCAGATATGCCTTTGAATACATGGACAGAGATTTACCCACTTTTCTCAAACTTAAATACTGCTTCTGCAAACACCACCACAGATACATTTCACAAGTACATTAGAAATTCAGACAGCTTTTGCCTTTTTTTTTTAATTGGCATAAATCCTTTACCCAGAGCAAAAAAAAGAGCAGTCACATTCAAACAGCAATTCTCCCTTTACAAGATGAGAGTAGACATGGACAGGAAAGTAATGCGTGGCAGATAAGGGCAATATGTAAAAAAGTAAACTCCAAATCCACTTTCACTTTGTTGAACACTCAGGTTAAATTAAATACTTAATTTTTCTACATTTTTCTCAGATCACAGAATCTACATACAACATAACTACATAATTATTTCAGCCTTTTAGGCATTTTTTTCTAGTGGATTGGTTGGGGGTTTTTCTAAAGAAAGGCAGACCTCACTAGCTGGCATTGGGAACATACTAGCAGAAGAAAATTATCTGAACGGAACTGAAAGACATGCTGTAAAACACACTGTAAGGATGACCATGCAAGGAAGCAAATCTAGTATTTAATGGGATACTGCAGGTAAGTCTCACAATTTCACGAATTTGTGGGCAATTCTCAGTCAGTGGATTCTGTCACCAGTGGTGACTCTTCACTGACTTCAGCAGGAACACCTCCTGCTCTGAAGCCAGGCAGAGGCTTAAGCATGAACTGGGTGAGCTAATGCACTGTGGGTGGAAAATATCTACATATGTTCCCAGAGCATACATAAAATCAGGGCTTTTTTCCTGATGTTCAATCACTCAATAGAGTTCAACTTCCAAAATGCTGCACAGCTTTGCTTCAGTCTAGAACACGTCTCCTTCCTGGCTAAAACATGCACTGAATCTGATACACAGGAACCATTTCCACGTGCTTCAGTCATCCAAATCTTGAGCATTTTTACCTTCCGAGACAAAACTCTGAAGTGTGTGTAATGTTAAGGTACTGCATATGAGACAGTAAATGCCACTGAGTGATTCCAACCAAAAATCCACGTGAAACCAGCCATTTGTAGGAAGGAATGACATGAGAAGCAAAGGAACTCACTGAGTCGTCTGTGGCAGAAGGTGGCCAACCTTCCCACAACTGGTGACGGACAGGGATACTGGTCAGGTCATACACATTCCTCTTGACCTGGAAAAAGAATAAAAACAAATCAGAACTTGCTCTCAAAAAGGCAGCCAAACTGCACTGTTTTCATCACAGCCCCAAGTTTTTTATTTTTTCTGGTTATTGTAATATGGGTTCCTTCAACGCTCTTAGATTCAGATGTGGTCAGCAGGTTAACACACAATACAGCAAAAAGCAACTGAAGAAACTGTGTTAAAGGAAAAAAAACTAAATTCTAAAAATTACCATTCAAAATGATTCATTATTACTTCACCATTATAAAAGTGAAAAAAAAAATTCATAATGGAAAATTTCCAAGTAAAAAGTATTACAAAGTAATGAAAAAAGTTAAGGGAAACAGAAGGTAATAATAAAAATTCTGCTGCATGTTTTGCTAATTAATTTTCACCTGAAAATATTAGGGGAAAACCTAATCAAATAAGAAATACAACTAGTTTTGCATATGTTTCTTAAGTGGGATCCAAAAATAAAAATTAGTGTATTAAACCTGAAAATATTAATTAATAAGCACATTTTCAATTAAGACAACACATTTCAAATATTTATTAACAAAATGATAAGTAACTAATTTTTACATCAACTCTTTTCTCATGCTATTAAATTAGACGTCGCTACTGTTAATCATCTCACATGACGGCTAACAGAGGGAAGGGAGAGGAAAAAGAAGAAAGAGTTGAAAATTTCGAATACAGGAAGAATACTGCAAAATACAAGAGTTACAAAACTCCTTCCATGAAAACATTACCACAGACAGAAAAGCAGACAAGTTTTATTGAAGGTTTTGTGATAAACAATTATTTAAATCACAAAAAGATATATTTTGGTACTTAGGATGGAGAGTGGTATCTTAAATACTGAACAATGTCTTACACCTGAACATAAAGACTGCATAAATAATGTACAAATATAGCCCAGCTATAGTTGTGAACAATACAATACAGACCATAGTTGTGAACAATAAAATCTTCCCACGAGCCATGGTGGCTTTTCATAGAAATCACAGAATGGTCTGGGTTGGAAGGAACCTTAAAGATCCTCTCATTCCAACCCCCTGGCCTGGGCAGAGACCCCTTCCCCTACACCAGGTTGCTCAGAGCCCCATCCAACCTGGGTTTTTTTTTTTTTGGTTTGCCTTTCATAAAACTGCTGTGTGGGAATACAAGGTCCTCCCACATTTTCACAGGTCTAGACAGATCCCAACCACCTATATTGCATCCAGAAAAACATTCTCAAAGGTTCGACACTTTTTAATAGTATTTTGTATGACCATTCTCTAGGCAATATATCTGAGCAAGTCACAAGTTCTGCATCCTGGTCGAGGCACAGTCCAACACTAATAGATACAAGAACCCATTAAACCAAAAGATATTAAGGCTAATATTTGACTTAAAGCAAATGACAAGGCAACTCCAGAAACTGTCCTTTGATGCCTTCTTTAGTTTTTCACTTGTTCACTTGTCAACAGGAAACAAACACCAATTAATTGTGTTCTAACTTCTGCTGTGAGAATTACTAAAAGTTACGTGAACTGAAAAAAATTATATTTATCATATTATAGCTGTCAGCAGAAAAAGGTCTTTGAGCTAGCACCTTGCCTGCAGTCTAGTCTTACCCTGAGTTAACAACTTTTTCTGAACAGAAAAGCAGTTTACAAAAATCAGAAAGCAAGCTGAAATTTGCCAAAATGGTAAATGCTAACATAATCCATATAGATAAAGGTTTCATACTTCAAAAATGAATGAAAGACAATTCTAAATTACCATTCTTAGGAAGATAATACAATACAAGAGACATTTTATACCATTTGATCCTACCTATTAATCAGTACTGGACATTTCTTCAGCACTGAAGCACAGTTGAAGTTTGACTCCATGGTAATGTAATAGAAACATATGGAATGTACATATGCTCCCTCTAAAATTTGTCATTTGTTTTTAGTACAGGATGTATATGAAACATCTGGCAATAGATATTCATCTAAAAATATTTTTGCATAATGAAATAGCACCAAAACTCTTTCCCTGGATCATCTTTAGAGACAAATGCTCCATGGATCCTTTCTTTTAAATTCTGCAACAACAATAAATGGATGAAGAATATGTGTGCAGACATTAAGCAGTGAAATAATTGCTCTAATCACTGCAATATAATCTAAGGAGGGTGAGGGATAAGGCAGGGATTTCCACACATAGTCTTCCTCACAAATGTTGATTTGGGCAACATTCTTCAAAAGATTCTTCATGGCACAGCCATGAGGTTGCCAACAAATACCCACAACTGAGAAAATGCACAGCATATTGAGATCCAACACAAAGTACAGTGCTCTTACTGTATTTTCAGATCTTCCATTCAATTACTGTTGCTCTCTCTCATTATTTTTAGTACTAGCAGTTATTTCATGCTAATAAAGTGCCGTTTAGGAAAAGTGAAGCACTGTGTCACATTTCTGGATAGATTTAATATATAGGCTATGCAGACAATAATTTCAACAGCATCAGTTTAAAGCTTGATGAACATAAATATTTTGCACAGGTGAGTGGGAAAGAAAAGTTTCAACTTATTCTCCAAGACTAAGATACAATACTTCCAACTCTTGAGTCTGTATCTCACTAAAGAAAGAAAGTTAGGCCATGTGGGTTTCTTACCTGGACATTTCAGTATCTTAACGAGCTGAGCTCAGATTTTCAGCTCAGCTTTCCATTCACTGCATGTTTTAGAATCATTAAGGTATCTCTCCACTTTTTCCTAAAACTGGTAAATTACATGTACACATGATAACCTTTATGTTAATATCGGCTTTGTTCAGGAGTTTTTGCAAGGAGACTGACCTGGTAACTATGCTTCAATTAAAAAAAAAATTACAATTATATTTTAACTAAAAAAATTGAAATAAGAGCACTGGGGTTTTAAGACATAGAACACTGAAGTATCTATTAGCAATTTAAGTTGACTTCATTTTAGTGCTTCCTCAGAGTATCCTTGATGGCTTTGTAAAGAAATGTTGCTTCATACTGACCCCTCAACAGCCCGAAATGTAACAATCCTGATCTGTGTGTAATCACGAGAACACAGATCTTGCTGGTTTAGTTTTCTTGCATTAAAAACCAGGATAAACTGTCCCTGTGAAATATTTATTTTCCAGTTACACACCAGAAATAATATTATTTTCACAATATAAAACTCTAAAGTGCTCTATTTTTAAATAACAAGTGAAACTTATTTACAGAAACATGGGATCAATAGGACCATATAATATTGTTTTCAAAAAGCCTTCAGAAGTAAAAATAAATAACTCGGAAGTCACATTCCTCAAATTCCCTTTTAATTCCAAAGTACAACAGAAAGGCATTATGAAAAAAACAGTATTTCCCTTCTTTCATTAACTCATCTGTAACTGCACTGAATTCAATAACATTCCTCTGCTATTCTAAGCTTGAAAGGCATGCTCGGGGTAAAGTGTTATGTTGGTATAAAGCACAATGCCAGACTGATGTGCTGGACAAAAGTGATCAAAGTTGAAGTAATTTTAGCCAACGCACAAGTATTCTGCTGCATTATTCTACCAGAATGACATCTGTTGAGCAACTCGTCGCAGAATAAACCAGTTGTTATAGGCAGGCCTGGCTGGGTAGGGGACCATGTAAGACTGATTAGAGTAATGTTTGATTAAACAAACTGCTTGCAGTTAAGATCATAACTGGATTTGGAATTCATGCCAAAGTAGTCCTCTTCCAAACAACAAGCCACAATCAATTATTTAAGATAAAATAAGCTTGCTTTTAAATAATGATTTGATTTTTGGTTTCTTTGATAATTAGAGCACTATTACGAAAGCAGACTTCAGAGATTAGAATATTTACCAGTTGAGTATAGAAAACCCCTTTTCTTCATTAACTGACTGAATTTCAGTTTAAAGTGAAAAACTCCATGAGGAGGAAAAAGTTCTAAAGATTCATATAAAGCATAACCATAAACTGCTCCTTCACTGGGCCAATAAAAATCTACAGCCACACTCTTCACACAACTGAAAAAAAGTTAGCATAGTAAATAGACAAAGTCTGTGCTAAGGATTTTACTTATAAATTCACTTGGCATTGAGAGGAGGACTGAAATCTTCATTGTGTAAAGCAAACTCTAAATTGCAGTGCCATCCGCTGAGCTACATTTATTGGCAAACTTTCTGGTACCCCACTTTTGATCAGTTTGAAATACGAATTGGTGGCATTGTCTTTGTGCAGTTCAGAATGTCTTTTCATAATGTTCAAATGCCATGGTGACTGGCACATTACTATGGCAGCCAGCCTTCAGATTATCATCTCCAGAATATAAGAGATCATTTAAAAACAAATTAAAGGCACATCTATTTGGTTTCACTACTCAGCTGTAAACAGTATCAATACAATCATTTAAACAAAAAAGAAAAATAGCCCATATATTTCAGATGCAGTCTTACTTGGAAAACTATGCATAATTTCTGCAGAATTCCCTGCCTTGCAGCTATACATTGGTGCTGGAACGCCACATGAAGTTTTACCTTCAGCTCATTTTCACTGTTTTAGATGGGAGTTAAAATATTAAACAACTTCTAATATTTTAAGAAAACCCATATGTCAAAGTAGGCAACACACTCAGAAAACTTCCCAGATAGAGGCAGAGCGTTATCTTCCTATTTTTCACTGGTTTCTTTAAACAGATTAATATGTTGCTTTAAAAGTAAGGTTAAACACAAAAGATACACTTTGAATGTTGGTTTAGCTTCATATCTGCAAACAAAGTCCTTCCACATCCATATTAGTAAGGACAAAGTGAAGCAAAATGTACCACAGGGCAAAAAATCTGTACCAGGTAATGTGATGACAATGACCTTGTGGTGATTGCACTTAGCAGGAATAAGTAGCTATTTTCTCATCTCTGAATGAGAAAAATCTGAAACCTACTGTCAAAAACCAAAAATCTAACACTTACTAAATGATTAAAAAAATTAAATTTATGCTGAATCATCAAAGAACTGTCACGCCTGAATCTGGATCTTTGAATCACAACAAATCACAACAAAGTTTAACAGTAGTTTCCCTCAGGCTGTTTTCCGCTTATGCAGGTACAAAGTTAAGTGAAATAATGTACATAATGAACTTTTGTTAGTCTTATTATTAAATATAATTTATGCAAAGCTGTAAATTGGCTGCGATGCTAAAGACTGTTCCAGGCACATAGGCAGCATGAAAGACAGTGCAAAAATGAGTGCATGAAAGGCAGACAAAAGGAGCAATAAAGTCAGAGGACTGTGAGGAATGTGGAATGTGAGTTGGGGGACGCAGGGAAATGAGATCAGATGCAGACAGTCCAAGGTTGCATGGGCACTGATGGTACAGTGGAAATCTTGACTTTGACATTGTAACAGGGAAGAAGCCAAGACAAGTAACCAAAATTTTTAGGAGACAGCAATGATACGGGCGGGGCAGTGCCAGGAAGAATTCCAAAGTAAGCAGAAGCATTTTGGTGAAGAAAGGAAGAAAGATGGAAAAAAAGGAGACAAACCCAGCTACAGTGATAGGCTTAGAGATTATAGATGAAAGCATTTAACATCTCTGACAGGCAAAATTCCAACAGATAGCAAAGAGCACTGGGAATCTGGCAGGAATAGATGGGAAGCAGGGGCAGAATCGACCAAGTTTCTAAGCACAGAGAAGCACCAAGGGTGATAAAATGGTGAATTTGAAAAGATAACGATGTTATCAACAGCTATGAACAAAAGACTGGTTAGATAAAAGGATGATTTCCGTTAACTGTGGGCTAACAAGAATTATTAAAAATACAGAGGTGCAAAACTAAAGAGAAAGAATTTCTGAATTTCTTAACTTTAAAAGTAATTTTTAGTCAGCTACCCACAGACAGGATATATTCACATACAGTAAAGTAGTGCACTGTGTGAGCCACCACTAACACTAACACCCAAACCAGAACTCTCAGGTTACTTTACCCAAGACTCATTTAAGGGAAAGGTTATAAATCTGCTCCACTCACCATTTTGTCTGCATTCTTGTCTTTCCAATACATAATATAATAAACTATACTAAAGCATAAAAAACAAAGGTCCTTTAAATCATCAAATTTTAATTTTACTGTAAGTTTTACATTAGAAATAACAGTGCAATTCTAAAGACATCAAATGATAACCTGCCTCTTCTTGTAGCGCTGACTGAAGTTTAAATTACAGAATGCTTCCAATTAATAAATTAAGATGTCAGAATTGGGCTATTTTTAAATAACAGCATCTGCTTCTCGCAAATTTTACACCACTGAAACTCTCTAAGGAAGACTCACTATGCTATTTACATTCACACATACTCAATTCACTCTGTTGTAATCTAAAAGAAAAAATACACTTCCAATGTAAATATTTAAAATCTATATTGAATGCAAAAGAAAACCTCACCTGCCCAAGCCTATCAGCCAAAAGTCAGTCATGATTCAGCACTTTTATAAAATGCACAGGAACTCCACTGTGTGTTTTACAAAAATACATTTTCTAATTAATTTTTTATTTCATATCTCTTCCTTTAAATTACTATTTTTGCTTTTAATATCTCTGAAAATATTCAGGTCTGCATTTATTAAGTTTTCTCGTTTAGTAGGCTAAAGCTTTGAAACCTTGTTTCTTGTTTAATGCACAACAGGAATGCATTATATTATAATATAATTGATTTTAATTCAATGTCCAAAATACGTAACTTGCTTATTCTACCATGACAAATAAAATTGAAACAAATAAAAGCACCAAAACGTGCATAGCTCATGAAAGCAGTATTCTCTTCCCTCTCATTAGAACTGTTTCATTTTCAAATTAAAAACAATATGCAATTTCAGGCCTTCCCAAAGGGCCCTAAGACAACCTGAATGTCCATTGTACTTCAGCTACATACAAAGCAGAATTCATCAGTGAGTTACAACACACAAACCAATAAAAAATTTTATGCCAGGTTTTTGTGTACCATTTTTCCACAATTAGACACATTTTATGTACAGAAACGCCACTAATGCATCCAACTTTAAAGTGCATGGAACAGCGTTTGAACCCAAACAAACCCAGTCTACACTATGTCAAAAAATGGGTTGCATTGTACTGTAGCACTCAATAAATACTCTGCCAATATCTTCATTAAAAATCTTGGTGAAATTGTTCAAATTAACTTAGATCTGGAAAATAATGTGCCATTTTTTTGCTGACATTTTGCTGATAAGAGTTCAAACTAAGAAGATTATATCATATTAAACACAGAGCAAATGTATTTTCTGGTGATTCCATTTCTTTCATTTCAGTATTTAGAAGAGAGATGGAAGTACACAAATTTTGCCTCTCATGGTTGGAAAGGTGGAGTAAGAACTTCATGTATCTAGGGATTAAATGAATATTTTAATGTAAACACTACATTCAGTTTGAGAGACGAGGCAAGGAGAAACTGGTAACTACTTTGACAGATTAAGTGGCTGGATAAGTAAACACAAAGTTAATGTATTACTTGGCTATTACATATTTCAAAATGGCAGAGGGAGGACGACTTTCGGGAGAGAGAGTCTGTAAGCAGACAGTAACCTTAACAGAGAGATGATTCACCAAAGCAATTTAGTAAAAACATCTCATTTAGGAAAATAAGGTACCAAATATGAGGAACCAGCACCACTTCCAGAAAGGCGTATGGATTCTTTACTCCCCAGCTAAGCACTTAGAGCCTCATTCCTCCAGATTTACATCCATCATAAGGTGTCATCAAACAAAATCCAAAAATACCCCAATTAATTTGATTTCATTGATATAAATTCTTGATTACTACAGTTAGTCCACATAACTGACATGAAATACTACTGGCAAAACTTTAAATATCCTAAATTCAGAAAATAAACTGGTTTTTCCTAAGCTAGCTGCCTGTGCTCTGCCCTCTTGTTCTACAGCTGTGACACACCTCCCATGACACCCCGTACCCACTTTACAGCCTCATTATGCAACTGTATTTCTGAGCTGTAACACTTATTCAAATGATTTAGAAATTTTTGTCAACCAGGAGTTACTAGAAGCTCATCCAGTTTGGAAATCACCAGGTTATTTAAAAATTCAGTAACTAAAGACATTTAAGATTCATTATATTTTGTAAATTTTTGCAAAGAAGTGTTTGGCAGTTTTGTTTCAGCAATAGAAATAATATTGTGAATAAATTATTTTCATAGATTTCACAATTATTCATATTTCATTATCCCCTATTTCATTAATTTGATCTCCTATTTTAACCTCTTTTAAACCAACCCTTTTTGGATGCAATTTGACCTTTTTTAATGGATCTGTGCCAAGTGTGTATTTTAACATTACAACCTACAATAAAATAGTTCATTAGGTAATACTAGTATATTTTTGGTTAAAACCTGAAAATTTTGGAACAGAAAATAAAAGCAAGGCTACAACTAAACTTTAGTGGATCTTCTGATGTGTGAACTTCTGACTGCCTCATGCAATACATATAAATGTGTGTATGTATCTATATACACACCAAAAACAAAACCTGAAAAGATGGATGCCCCATGCACGTGAGATGCTCCCTCAAATACTCAGCAAGATATTTTTCCACCTCAACTTCCTGTCCAGACAATTTTGAGAATTAACCTGAGCTCTCTTCAAGCTACCAGATACTACTTTTTGCCACTGCCCTGGATCAGCCTTCTCATGGGCTGCAGCATGTCGCGAATGTTAAGTATATTCACAATTTTATATTATACACTACATTAAAATTCTATATACAGCTGTCTGGCTGTCTTTAAAATGTGGGCTTAGTTCTCAATGCCTCAGTTATCTGACAGCATACATGCACATTTTACTTCTGTAAAATAAAGAAACCTCTTTGCTGATGTCCATCTTTAAATCCCTAAAATTAGCTTGTAGCGTAGCATTATTGCTAAATGCAAGGTACAATCTTCTGAACTTGATGCTGAAGTCCCTGGATGCTGCTATATGGCCTGCACTGTGCAAAGGTTCAGCTCACATAATTATTATTATTCATTGCTTGTAGTGCCTAGGAGACCTAATTGTGATAATCCCCTCTGAACTTTAAACTGCATGACCCTTTGATTTTTTTAATAGAAGGTTAAAAGAAGAAACAAATTCCTATAGAAGGAGAAGGGAAAACACATTCTTAAGAAATTGGGGCAAGAGACATGAGTATTTTTTTTAAAAATCATTTTAGCAGCACACAAGCATGAGGTTGAAATGGGGTATGAAAGAATTAAGACTGTGAGTTAGCTGTGACATTAGAGATTGAAAGGAAGATGTGATTAGGGTTAAAAGAGATCAAACAACAAAGACTTATTGCCAAAACAATTTTATGAATTTATTTGAAAACGCCTTAAACACTTCTACTAACAAAATAAAACTGCTGATAATACCTGAAGTTTGCTTGTTTGCTTGTTTGACTGTTCGACATGCACTGACACAGAAAAGATACATTTTGAAGTCCTAGCTTGTTTTTCCATTCAGTAGGAATGGTCATTTGAGAAAATACCACTTATTAGCTACCTAAATGGCACAGCACTGCTCTCTGGAAACTTTTAACTCACCTCTATGCACATTATGAAAGATAACAGGCAACTGCTCCTCAGGCATCTACTACCAGATCACCACCAACAGGCATCTACTCTTCAGGCAAAACATTCAGTTGCAATATGAAGGGTAAATACAGTTTCTAATACTTTTATGCCTAAAGTCCCAATTTCAGTTGATTTTATGCCCTGAAATGTCAAGAGATTGCCAAATACCTTGATACTTACTGACCATGAAGTTAAGTACATGCCAAGAGCATTAACTTTGATCCAAGCTATTCAAAATTGGTATGAAAGCACAATTTCAACTATTAAATGCACATTCTGTCCATCCTAACATGTCTCAGACTTATCAGAAGTTACTGTCACTACTGGTTGATGGTAAAATATGAACTTAAGCTGGGAAGTAAGAAAATAGCCCCATGCCTGTTACACAGGCTTGGTCCCACCTTGACAAACATCACTTGTGCATATATTCATTTATAGCACAGTGACTCTTGTGGACAAAGTCAGGCTCCCACTCATAAGGACATTAAAGATTATTTCTAGGGTCTGAATTATCACTGGAAATGAAAGAGAGAGTCGATGTGACTCTTGCAGTGGAAAGGAGATCTGTTACATTTTCACAGCTGTCACATTCTGAACAAAAGAAAAGTTCAGACAAATATATTTCTAGTCAAAGACCCTCATCTTCATTTAAAAAGTAACTGGTTTGCAACAGCTGAAGCATGATAAATACATAAATTGGTCTTTGGTCACTTCCCTACTTGGGAATTTTCAAGGGTTTCAAAAGTAATCACTCAAACCAATGAATGGTAAAAAAATGGTCATTTTAAGAACTAATAGGGAGAAGAATGGAAGCTAGAAGTCCAATTCTTACTGCATTCAATCATAGTAAAGATTAAATACAAACACCATTTAGACACATACAGGTAGAAAAGGGGAAAAAACCCAAAATCTAACCAAAAAACTCCCACTTAAAAGTTTTTCACTTTGGTTCAATGAGAGAAGAAATCCTACTGCCTTCCCCAAATCTCAGATTATGACTTCAAGAAATACGCTCCTTAACACATTTCACTAACAGTATCTTACTCCACTCCTACCCAACTACGTTTCAAAATAGAAACTGATTCAGTTTCAGTCTTAAAAAATGCATAAACCACATTTGCTTCAGCAATCCTTAATTTAAGTGACAAGCCTACCAATTTTGGTCTAAGAAAGAGAACATCACAAAATCAGTATTTTCTCACGTTTTCACTTGTTCTCTACACAATCGATAAAATAAACTTTTGTGAGTTTATTTTAAAAATAAATATTTTAAAAATAAATATTTTCTTGTACCTAGAGACAACATAAAAGCTATCCAAATTTTTGTAAATGGTCAGTAATTATAAAATATTTGCAAATTTACACATCATATGAAACTCAGTTCAATCTATTAACTTTGTGAAGCTGCAGAGAGTTGTGAAATACTTTTGCATAATGAAATCCTCCAATACCTCTAACTTCAGTGTTTTACTTCTCTCTTTCCACCACTTTTACACCTAAAAGTCACAGCAAACCTGCTGCTTAGTGAAGAGAGATGAGCAGACTCACTCTGCAGCCCTTTCATTCCTAGGGCCAGCACACAAGGTGCATCTAAAAATGAAGATGAGCCACAGATATAAAAGGTCTTGCGCATTGTATTAATTTCCCAAAGCAAAAATCATGTGCAAAGTGCATTTTTTCTGAAGACTCACTGGTATTATCACCATAAAAAGAGAAGATGGGTCATCCAGAAACCCATCAATAACTCAAGCACTGACTTGCTTGGCTCATTTCAGTTGTTGTTGTCAGGTAGTTGGCAGACTCTTATGTGAAAGCTCTGTAGGAAGTCAACTCTAAAGTAAACTGTGACACCTTTCCTCAGTCACTCTAACTATGTATTTAATAAATTCTTTGATGTGGTTGCATTTGAATAGATATTCTATTCATATTATTCTGAATTCAAGTTAAACTATAAAACAATGTTCATTGAGCTGTCAGTCAAATTTCTACTAACACAAACATTTCTGGGTACTTCCTCCATTTCATTTTCATGTCTACCAAATCAGAACTTCTTCTGAGGTCTTTCAGTGTATCAACAATATTCAGAAGTAATTTGAAATTGATTTCTGCTTTAACAAAGTAATGGCTGTTAGTTTCACAATGGAAAAGAATTGCAGACAAACCTTCACAGTGTGTTTTAAGAATACCAACATACACATCAATTACAAATACAGTTACCAATATTGCTACATTTAAAGTATATGCATGTAAGGTGCCCAATTTTACTATTAACAAGCAGCTCTCCTATACACATATACATTTTTAGAAAGAGAATTCAGTCTATTTAACAATTCACTAACAAAGCTATTCCTTAGCTCATCCCTGCCATAACCTGCTCTATTCAGAAACATATGGGAAAAGACATTAAATAACCAGTGAAAACCATGGACTTCTGGTATTAGTGCTACACATTGCATACCCCTATTCATTATTCCACCTCCCTTGTTTAATCTATCATTAAGACTCAGTGACCCTACACTAAATTTAAAGCAGATCCTTCCTTCCTCCCATGCCTAAATTCACATACTTTTCTAGCTGGGGATGCCCTCAAGTATTAGCCACTCTACAGGGTTTCTCTAATCTCAGCTCTGAACTATGTTGTGCTATAGAAGCAAGAAATTGCTGGTTTACATCTTTAACTATGGAATCTTCCACCCAAAAAAATCCCCTCCTTTACTTAATAAGATAGAGAAAAATCTTTCATGTAGAACATATTTAACATGTTTAAAAATTACATATTTTCCTCTATATGATACAGAATAAAAGTTATAAAGTATATTACTTTAAAGCAGTGCTTCCCTGAACTTGTTTCCCAACCAGAGTTCCATTGGAAGAAATTTTAAAGCTTCCAAAAGTTTATTGTTACGTAGTAGAAAAGCTAGCTCTTTATTTGTATTCAAAGTCAGCATGAAACAGGTTTCTAACAAACAAATTTAAAAAAAATAAAGCAAGAAGACGGTCAAAAATCAGATATTAGACTTGCTTTTGTTTTTTTAAAATAGGAACTAAAACCATACAAAAATATTAAGACCTCTACCTCTTTAATTTCTTTTTACTGACACAGTTTGCAGTTTAACAGTAATGGCAGTACAGGTGGAAACATATCATGAGTTTTCTGAATGAGGAACAAGAATCATTATTATTGCTATCTGTAGTATTTTTCAACTATACCCCCACCTTCCTCTTCCACAGTAAGGTGAACATTGATCCACACCAGGATTTTAAAAAGTTAAAGACACTAAGACTGAGTAAAGCAGAGATGAAATTCCGTTAACAAAATGAGTTGGGCAAAGGTACAATCCAAATATAGATTTTTATGCCTACCAAAAGAAGCCATAAAAATTTGTTTTGGTTTCATGAGTAATACTACTTTTAGCGTATTTAAAAATGTTTAAACAGATATCCTCAAAAAATAGAATAAAGTTGAAAAAAGCAGCTGCAACCTGGCCAAAAAGAGCAATCGTCATTCTCTCTGGCTCTTTCTTTAATTTAAGTCTTTCCCCAAACAAGTCAGCACTTGAACAAGTATATATGAGTCATAACTACATGTAGAATACAAAAAGTTGATGGGAAAAGCAAATTAGTAAGGTTCAAGCCGTCAGGTTATCAGATAACAGAAAAATATTAGGAACAGTTAAACACAGTAAGCCAAGAGCAACACTAAAAAACCTGAAGTCTAAGTTCTACACAGGTGCAGACATGGGAAGATGAAGAGAAAGTGTAACTGGAGAATGAAAATAAACAGTAACTGTGAACTCTACAGATCAATTTGGAGATAAAAATTATCTGGAAGCCTCTCCAATAAGTAGTTTTCTTTATAAACAGCACGACTTTTATGAAGAAAAGAGGTCCTGCTAAGGTCCCAGTCCCGCAACCTCTAGTTCAGGCATTTTTCCTGAACTGGACTTGCTTCCAGACCTGGACTGCTTAAATTAAAAATATAAGTAGTCTACAATATTGAAATCACATTTTCCTTTAGAATTCCAAAATATTAAAAGAAAACTACATTATCTTGTTCCATTAACGGAGTGCACAGCTGTCCCTCTCAATGCAACGAGCTTATTCGCTGTATCTTCAACAGCGGCCACCTTCATGAATAGTCTGGTTTGAGTGACCCAGAAACACACAAAGCTGTTTCATGATGGAGGAGTCAGTATTTCTTGAACATACAACTAACTGCAATTTCATTAGTGTTTGACCAAAACACTACAGGAGATACCTCTTCTGTAGAGTCCAGTGTATACAAAGCTGACCATTCATTTGCTGCAGAATAACAACAGAAAAACTTACTGATCACTTCAGAAAATGAGCTAATATAAAGCTATTCTGACCATTTTCACTATTCTATTGTGCAAACTTGTCATCTCACTGAAATGGAAAGACTTGAATAAAGGTTAACTTAATTAATTAAACATAAGTATTATTTTCTCTGCACTTTTCACTCTTAGCTTGACATGCAATTCTATAACTATTTAATAAGCAGTGAACACTATTCCATTTAATGAAAAAAAAATAACTTAAATTACAGATTAGTGAATCTCAGCTACTCATTTCCTCCAAAACACCTCCAATACTGCACAGAATTAACATAGTCTCCATTAGAATTCCTTTATCTAAAATAAAACTAGAAACTATGTGTTACAAAACAAGATCCGCAGATAACAAATATTAAGATCTGAAAAGATCTATTCGGCTCAAATTAACACATTTCCACAAATCAAAGCAAAATTCATCCTCACGTTCATTCCTGTTACAGAATTGTCACCTCAACAGCCAATAAAAAAAAAGAACTAATGAGGTATTTCAGTATCTCCCAAAGAAATATTTTCAGCTCTGTTTTTCTTTTAAGTGCTTGAAAGGAAAGGAGTAATGAATTGCTCCCACACAGTCTTTTTATTATTCTGTTATAGCAACAAGAGAGTTACACCAAGTCTTTATTTTTCACATAATCCAAGGTATTTTTTTGGGTCACTGCAACAATGATGAAGGAAGCAGACCAGGAAGGACAGTTACTTATCAGCACCAGGGAAGTGCTGCTTGAAGCAGCAAACGTCCTTGCTTCTACTAATGGGTAACAGGGTGAGATGACAGATTTATTTGGTAACTAAGTGATATCTGACAGTCCTGCACTAACTAATATCCAGACAACAATCGTAGATACCTTGGAAGTCAGTTTCCACAAGAGACAAGGATCTAGACTTCTACCAAAAATCAGGTCATTCAGGTGTATCTTGTTGAGTTTCCAGGACTACTTCGCCCCATTAGGATGAACATCTCCTAGTGGAGATGAGCAGACATCCTCTAATCCTGAAAGTATCCACATTCATCACAGGGGCCATGGGTTTGAGATGGGGAAAACAAATCTGTTACAGTCCAGCAATAACAAGCTGGAAACTTTAAGAGAGGACTGAGAGATTTCACTGGTCACTCAACTGCACAGAGAGTACGCCCTGGACCTAAAATTGTTTTAAACAGGACAGTGAAACCATAATCACTTCTTTCATGATCTACACAATAATATTTAGAAAAAAATTAATTAGAGGCACATCCAATAGATCAATGTATGTAACAGGCAGGCTAAAGAGACTCAAGGACTAGAACAGATTTATTAGCACCTTTTTTTGTTGTATCTGAAACTAAAAGATCAGCCTTGAGTAACCACAACCTGGACAGTTTTCAGGATATCCTCCCACGTCTCTCCCCAGAAATGTTCCAAATCAATGGGACACAGAACCCTTGAGCACTCACCCAGATGCATAAGAAGGGAATGAGCCTTTTCTGACAGGCCAAATGCTTTCTAAGAGAGAAGTCAGGTGTTTGATCACTTATTAAATTATGATCACAACCGTGACACTGGAGTATGTGAGGCTTGAGCACACACACCATCAACAGCAGCTGAAAAACACTTCATGAAGAGCTTGTGATCCTGCCTGGGCCAGCGAGCTGTCACTTACCCACCAACCATCAGAAGAGGGTCAGAAAGCTATTTATCTATCCAGTCACATGGAAGGCATGACTGATGACAATAAATCTGGTGAATTTATGCTGCAGCCTCGTGTTTTTAAGTAACACATACATGAATAGCAGTCCTGACTCAATAAGAACCAAAAAAGTTGAGTTACAATGTACACAGACAGGAATCTGGCACAGAATGACCTCCTAGAGCAGCAAAACCAGCTCAGTAACATAAGAACTCTCCACATGAATGCAAAAGCACTGCACTCTGTTTTAAAGATAAGTATAATCATCTTGTATTCATTTTGGATGTTTCAAATAGTTTCTGTAAAATCCTATTCCCTTGAAATAAGAGGCCATTACTAAACTCTAATGGACTGCAAGACCCAGGAAAGGTTTGCCTGCAGATGTCTTATGAAAACGAATTCCTGAAAAGCAGCAGGAAAACACATGGCAGGGATGGCAGAAAGCCAACAAAAAGGTAAGAGCTGCTGGTCATGGTGTCACAATGACAGACATTTAAAATTCTAATTCCAGATAAGGAGAATCGTCTGTAATCTGTCACCAAAGCTATGGAGAAAGTGGAGAGATGAGATTGGAAGGGAAACAAGTCACTCCTTCTCCAAAATTTTCAAAACATTTTGGAAAGAAAGGATTGAGAGAGACTGAGATACCAGCTACTAAATGTAAGTGCACCTATGGTGGCTTTGGCAGTGATGATAACCCAAGGACTCTATCATTATTTGCACGGAAGCTGTAGGAGCAGGAAGTCATCCAAAGACATCTGCAGTTAGTTCTGCCACACATCTTTGACCTTGTTGGAGACTCTCAAAGCTTGGAATCAATCTATGCCTGAAGAAGAATCCTCAGTTACTCACTGAAATTCAAAAGTTCAGTTGTGTAAGTGACGAAAAAAGATCCTGTTTCTAGATTTTGGTATACAGGCAGTGTCAGAAAAACAGGAAGCTCCTGTTCATATCACCACCTCTTTGAGATTGATATTCCAGACCCAATCCTTGGAAATAGGTCAGTAAAAGACTAGAATCTGGGATGGAGATTTTGAGGATATGCTAATGCCATATTATCTTAAAAATGCTTACGAATGCACATGGGACATTAGCCTTGGGAAAGATGTAAAATTAACCTGTAAGAAAGCAGCAATACCATTCAAATGAACAAGATGAACAGTAGAAATTACAAGCTTACACTTCAGTTTTTCAGTATCTGTCTCTGATTCAGAAGATCTTAAGGCATTTTTACCGTGCAGGGACAGAGAAGGATAGAAAAGCCCATTTCAGAATAAAAACTGTGTAGAAATACTTGCAAATTAAACGCCTCTTTTTACTTTCATCAGAGCTTTCCTTTTAAAAAAGAATCAATAAAGCTTCAGAAGAGTAAACCATGTGTGGTTTGCTCTTCCTGCATCAGCATCAGTGCCAATTAAATTCTGAACCCTAAATCTTTATTGTTTCCTATTAGCTGCTAACTAGAAGAAACACTGTGATTTTCTGAGATCCCAGGCTGAGACTTGCTGTAGCAGCAGTTAGAAAAAAATGATCTTGTTTTGACTTGTCTGCTGGGTAAATTTGACATTGAAGCTACATGGTGGAAAATAAATACATAATACCAAGATGTTAATTTTTCAGCAACACTTAACTCTTGTGACCACAATTAACACTTAGGGAGGGGAAAAAAAAGCCATTGACAGGTCTGCCTGGCTCCTGCTTCTGCACTGCTTCCCAGGCTGCCTCTCTGAGCAGTGGCTCAGCTCCTGCACAAGCCAGGCTGGCACTGACCCCAGGGGCTGCCTTCAAAGCAGCATGAGGGGAGGAAGAGAGGAGCAGGATGACACGGAGGTAAATACAGCTGTAAAATGACATTGACTCCCAGCTAGGATACAAAACAGAAGTCTAAGAGCAAAGGGTTGCTGAGAAGGGCTCATCCTCTCCTCCTCCCTCTCCTACCCTCAAGCTCTGGGAACACCTCTACAAGGAGGGTGGCAGGACATGAGTTCCAGAGAACAACAACAGATTTGTGGGAACTATATCCTATTTCTGAGGCAGAATTGGCCTTCAAATTATGATGCTACAAGGCCCTCATTCTTCATAAAATTACCAAAAAAGGTGCATTTTGAGAATACAGCTGTTTGGTTTGCATAAACACTGCTCCAAATTCCTCACTCCACTCCCCAAGAGCACAGAACCACTGCTGCAACACTGCACTCCTCCAAAATACCATGAACCTCATGATATGGTAGAGTATTTTTACATCTTTTCTGTAACAGTGACATTTATCACTACACTGGAAAAAGAATTAAAAAGAAAACCTCGACAAGTCATAAGTTTAACAGTGGAAGAACATGGACAGCATGCTTACAGAAACTAAGAGTGTAACTATGTTTCTATTTATGATATGAACACTAAACTTTCTACTAATTGCTAATGAATCAGTGTATTACTTTCTCACAATTCCTAATACTACACTTAAATTGCCAAGCAGTCAAAGAAGAGAGTGCAAAACAGACTTTTTTTCATCTTATTCCAACTGCATTACAGTAAGCTGGCAAAGATTCACAAATGGGAGAACAAAAGAATTCAAGGAATTGAGAAAGAGCTTTTAAAATGTCTGAGAAGCATATTTTTTTTGTCTGTGGAACCATCCAAAGTCAAAGCATGGATCCAAAGTCCTTTTGGTTGAAGAAGAGAGTCATCACGGAAAGAAATCCCTGAGGGGACAATAAAACCTTGAAGAAATGCCAGCTTTTTTTACTTACTCACTAATACAACAAAGGCAACAATTTGCTACATGAAATCAATGATGACTGTGGAAGGTCATCAAATCAAAATGGCAAACTCAAGAAATGCCAACTAACTACTGACCAAATCCAGCCAGGTTCAAGGACATAAATGCCTATCAAACCTTAATAATTACGTAATAAATCCCTTTAAATCAATATATTTGGAAGACTAATTCAAAATTATTAAAGAAGCAGATAACATTCAGAATTAAAATACAGAGCACATAATATGTAAACATCAAGCACAAAATATTATTAATTGTTATATACTTCTCATGTATTTGCACTACACTCATATTTCAAATGCAAATATTAATTTGGAGAGAAATACCTACTGTATATGCACACACTGAAACAGTTTGCTCAGCTATACTGCATCAATGGTTATTTGACAAGTTATAGCATAACAAGCTGCTCATTTACATATTCAGCTATTCTGGATTTTCCTTGAGAATAAATTAATAAAACAAGTATTTGACCGATCCATACTAACAGCTTCTCCTCTGAATCATAAGGATACTCATAGTTATGCAAATCCAGTGTATAAAATATACACCAACAAAATGACATCAAAAATGTAAAAATAATTCCTTTCTAAACCCTAGGAATGTGTAATATTTTTTAACTATGACAATTAACGCCAGTAATAAAAATTTAGCCGATAGAAAGAATTTCCATTTGATATTCATATAATACTCAGTGAAAATTCAGTCTCTGAAATACTAACATGCATTATACTGACACACAAGAACAGCTTTCAAGTATAATTCAACACACAAGCACTCTGAAAAGAAAAAAGTGCAAAAAGAACAATACTTCAAAAGTTTCTGACTTACTGTATGTTTTTTCTGTACTGTATTGTAAGAACAAAATAGTATTTAGAAAGTTAGGTCAGATATTGATATTTCATTTAAACAAGCAGCAATGAAGAAATTCTTAAAACTGTTTTTATTAAAACCTGCAAAAGTCAATAAAACAGAAGATGAAAAGCAGAAATGAGAAAGCAGTACAACACGTATGTAAAAGAAACAGAAGGAAAAATAAACCTTAAAAAGAAGATGAAAAAAACAGAACAAGACACAATTTACTAAACAAGCAAAAGGACCTATAGAGTTAAAAATACAGTTGGGTGACTGTCAGGTTTTGTAAGTCATATCTGAGTGATCCTAGATCTGCCCTATAAACTGACACAAGGCAAAAGACACAAAATGAGAACTGAAATTGGATTTTCAGTTCTCATCTGATACCAACGTCTTGAGACAACAGATGCTTATTTCGGACTATGCTAAAATTATCCCCTACTTCAAACAGTTTGCACTTAGGCTGCAGAATAAACATTTAATTTCCAAGTTTTATTGTTCCTCACTTCAAACTGATCTTAAGAAAAAAAAAATTAACAAAACACAATGCTAATGTAGTTCTCCAAGGGAAAACCAGGTTTTTTTGGATATTTAAAAGGCTTGTCTTACTGCTCATGGTGATTCTTTGCATGGCTACTCTGCAATGAGTA
This sequence comes from Ifrita kowaldi, assembly GCA_013398055.1. Lineage (NCBI taxonomy): Eukaryota > Metazoa > Chordata > Aves > Passeriformes > Cinclosomatidae > Ifrita > Ifrita kowaldi. Next base: position 123,459 of record VZRS01006929.1, read on the forward strand.
GAAAACACCCAGCACATGCACTTTTCACCCAATCTTTCATTTACTTGTTCCTATTCAAGAAAAATTCTACCTCCTCTGTTTACAAAATTATTTTTTAAATGACACTGTTTCTGCTACAAAGGAGGTTTCCCAATGCTGCAAGATTTGAAAATACTGATTTGCATCAAGGGACTGATGCAGACCCAGCCCTTGTAAAAGGGAATTGCATTGGTGTTTCACCTCAAACACACACTCCTGATCTTAAGCCTCCCACCTGTCCAACTTACTGCACACTTCAGCTTGGAGGACAAAACAGACTGAGCAGGTAAACCAATTACTAGAAAGACCAAAGTAAAAGAGAAGATGCACAATTCTGAGATTTCAATTAATAAGAAACACTCAATTCACAGGACCAGCTAAAAATGGTCACTGTTAAAATGCCAGAAAAGATAAATAGCAGAGATCTTTCCCATCAACTGGTTTTCTCTGCAGACCTCTTATTGCACTGTCCCCTGAGCTAATGCAGCCACAGCTGTGAACTACGATTTGGTCTGTGGGAAGATTTAAGGAGGAGAGTAAGGGCATCTCCACAGCAATTCAAATTTCATCTCAGTCTATTACTCTTAGTTCATCAAAAAAGAAACTTTCAGCTCACCTCAAACCTCACAGAACGACCTAGAGAATTTACATATTTTCCACTGGCCTCATAAGAGCCATTCTTGAAAAATTAACATGGACCTGCCCCACTTGGCAGTTTACCTTCTGTATCAGGGTGAGAAGTTTCACTGTATTGCTTTGTACTACAAAAAAAGTGTACTCTTCCACTCTTCTATTGCTGCTTTTTGTGAGTGTCAGAGCTTCTCCATTTTGTTTGCCTTAGTCCTGGCCTAGGCTGCCCTGTGGTCAGAGCTCTCAGCTGCAGTCTGGTCTTTTCTCTGCCAGCCCAAGGTCAATGTAAAGAATAAAAAAGAGCCAAGACCTTTTAAGCAGAGTGGGTGAAAGAGACTGTTAGTTATAGGTGAAATTGTCAACACACAAAACCCTCCCCAGATTAATCCAAGCACTTCTTACACTCCCCACTTTTGAATTATTCAGGAATAAGTCCTTCTTGCCTTAAAAGAAGAACTTTTTGAGTAAGTGCAAACAGAAGTTTATGCAAGACACAGAGGGAAGACGTTGAACTGAAATTCAGCTTACAGAAAAATAGCTAATGGGACACAAACACAGCTCACAATGTTTCTTAAGTAAGAGTTACTGTGTTAAAGTTGCTGAGATCAGTAAAAGGTAGCTTGTCACCAGAAATGAGTGAAACAAGATCAGTATAAAACCTTTCTGTTTCTCCTGAAACTGCAGAGATATTTGGGCAGTTATATTTTGCCCTGATGCTGTGAACAAAATAACTGAAATTAAGTCAGTCCTTGGGTTGTTGGGGTTGGAGTAAGGTATGTACAGCTCTGCCATGTGATACCAGACAGACAGGCTTACTGCTATTTCATTAGTACATATTTGTAGGAAGGAGATCTCTCTTCCTTACATAGAAATAGCAGAAAAATAGTAAAAAATCCTCGTTCTCTGAAATTCCCTTTTCACTTTTTTTTAAGGCTTCTTCTTTTTAACGTGACACAGTAAGAAGTGATTCATGAGCACACTCCTGATTATTCATAAAGTTCTAGTTCCCTAAATATGATAAGAACAAAAAACAAAAACAAAGCAACAACAAAAAGTCTTTGGTCATAGTTCAACCCCCTTTCCAGGCAGCACCTACCCCAAAGCTCTTATCCTAATTTTTTCACAGGGCCACATAACCAGGCCCTGCTCTGGATGGCATTTTCTTGATATTGCTGCTGGTCCTACTTTCTTACTTTTACTCCCTTTTCTTTATTTTTTTATAAATCCTTTTACCAGTCAAACAATACTTTATATAATAGTAGCAACAGGAATCTCAATGCCATTTTGTTCGGGGCAGCCATGTATGTGTGGTTTTGGGGTGAGAAACCAGCTGGTTTGGGTCACTCGTGGTCTGAAGAGAAGCACATCAAGCCAGAAACCAGCGAAGCCAACAGTTTCATCCACTGGAATGGAAACATGGGACATATGTGCTAGGTCTTGTGGGGTTCTTTGTCAGGTTGTCTTCCTAAGCTGGACATCAAAATGTTGTCTACTTAAATCTAAACTCAAGAGAAGCAGAAAAATTATCAACAGTTTTTTGGGTTTTTTTTCGGTAAGTTCTATCAATCTTGCAAAACAGAAGAGTGCACTGAACACAGAGCTCCTCTCCTTCTTCCTGTGTACAGGAGCAAGTTCTAGAGAACTGGGAATTAATATTTTGTCAGAAGGTGGATGATCTGACCAAAAATGGGCAGATTTCATACAGGAATACACTTATGGTATGTTCATGTCCTTCTGTGAACATTGTCCTCAAAGGGCCTTTACAGTGTTCAAGATCAACTCTTTGCAGATCTGACATGCAGGTAACCACAAACTTCACTCAAGTTCTTGTGGCAGCTGCTCCTTTTCTGGAAGATTTGGTTTTCCTTTCCTTTCTTTTTAAGCCTAGTTTGCCCCTATGGCTTTGTCTAGCTGTGTGTTAATTAGCGTGCCTCCACCATACCCAGAGGAGGTCGAACTTGAGAAACATCTGTACCCTATTCTTTATTATTTCTATGTCCCCACAACAGTGCATGCAGCCTCAAATAACTTCCTGTGCCATGCCTACTGTGATGCTCCTCTAGTTGGAAACTGGGTGGTTTGACTTGTCTATACATTAAATTCGGTATTTACACTACAAGTTTGGATCGTTTCCGCTGTCCACCATCATCCCTGTGTAACTTCCAGCATCACTGCTTTCTAAACAAGGTAAGAGTAAGTTCCCTTTGGTCTGCTAATCTAGGCAGGGAAAAATAAAAGTAGATTTGAGGCTTGGTACAAACCCAAAAATTGTGATCAAACTATATAGTTAGTAAATTGTTTGTCTAAATCTTTCATGTGTGATGAAAGATTATTATCATAATTCATTAGCAAATTACAGACTTTGTAATGCAGGCAGTCACAAATTTGGCTTTGTATCAATCAGTTGAGACCAGCTGGGTAGAAATTAACACAACTCTGGGATACATAAAATGAAGTGCTCTTTCATTTTTAATTCACTGGAAACTTTGAAGGAAAGAAATGGAAGCCCTTTCAAAAATGTCAGTTTTCACTGCTTTTTGTAAATAATTCCATTTCACTGTAGAGATACAGAGATACAAATAAACATACATGGGGTGTATGTAACTGAATATCCACAGAAACTGCTCAATCAAAATAAATTTAATATAAAGGATATGTAAAGAAAAGCAGTGCAGTTTAAAAAAATCCCCTTCTTTCATTATTTCTGAGACAGTCATACACATCAGTGATCACCAGAATTATTAAACAAACACAAAAGCTAATAGCCAAGCTACTCACAAGATACAATATTGTCAAAATTCCTGCTCTGAGCTTTCCCAGTCTAACAAATGACCTTGTACAAAAATGCTTGTTTTGATTATGTCTCCTTTTGCCTAAGCTACAAGGCTGTGTATAGTGACAGCTGCATTTGGGAGCAACTTAAAACAAATTTTATCTTAGTGGCACCTAATCCAGAGACTGGTACAAGCAGCATGGAAAAGTCAATGTCAAAATTAAACAATGAAGGCTTTTCTAGGAACAGATGCTTTTTCCCTGCAGCTGTAAAAACCTTAAAACAATCCTATGCCCCACTGTCTGGTCACGCAACTACCACAAAGCAAGGCATAAATTTTGCCACTTATTGCAAATATTTGCCAAGAGCTGCTATAACCCTTTTTAAAAACAGTAACAGGGATTTCTTGCGGGTGATTATGAGGCCATTTTATCCTTTAAATGAGTGCAAGGCTCCCCAATTTATGCCCATGATTCCTGGTACAAAAACAAAAGGATAACTTTTCAAGTTCACGTTTTACACAGATACAGGAACATAACTGAAAAACCCTAAGAAACAGGTTTACTACGGAGATGGTGCATGTGTCACTAAGATGTTATGGATGGGACAAACATTATTAATTCACAGTTAGAACAGCAACTGAGTGTTTTCTCTGCATAGTAATTACAAAGCAACATAGTGCAGCACTATCATTGCACTGCTTCAAGATTCTGTTGACCATTTTGGTATTGTAATCCCACAACCACTACTTTAAGTATCATCACAACTATCCAAAAAATTACCTCTCTCTATTTAGTGATTGCAGTGATAAACTTCAAGCTGAAATATTAACTCTTAGGAAACAACTTCTGTAACTTAATGAATATAAGTAAATACTCAGTTCCCAATTAAGTGAGCAATTTACAATGTCAAGAATGTAGTTACGCTCCATATGAACTGATGGGGATTTTAGATTAGCTTCTGTTGTGTATTTAAAAGTGATAGCACCAACATGATTTACATAAGTAAAATATTTTCAAATATTTTCTCACCAAGCAAGCACTCTAAAATTGTGAAGTGTTTCCTTTCTTACCCAAGTTAAAAAAAAAAAAAAAAATCAACTTTTCCAGAACAACAGTTCATTAGCACCTCACTATTTATAAGTATAATTGGGTTGTTTGATGAGAAAACATGAGAGAACACTGTGCCTACTATAATTTGCACAAATACAAATTTCATTGTTTGAAAACAAATAAGCAATTCAACAAATGTGGTTTTTTTAATATAAGTGTATATCATGCAATAATAGAAGTGATCATATTATAGTTAACACAGGATAGAAAGGTTAAACCACGTTCTAAACCACTTTAATTTACAAGCTGTAAATTAATTTTTTTTAATTGCAAAAAAATGCTAACTTGAATTTTTCATTTGTTATTCAAGTAAATATAATTCACACAGATAACAGCATTGAGCTATTTGGCTACAGAGTGCTGCTTTCCCACTCTAAACAGCACAGGAGCTGGGGACATGGCTGTTTAATATGTTCATAAAGCTGCTTAGGTTTTCTTGTCATTTCATGCTAACACCTTTTTAATAGCTAGCATTATGATAGAAGCCTTGCATAAAAATCCACCTCCCCGAAAGTAAAACACAGCAAATATTCAAAATCAGAATAGCAAGGCGATGGTTTTAATTGCAGTTTTTAAAAAATTCAGAGTTTTAAATTAGGTCTTGATCCCCAAAATCCTTAGCATCCTTAAATTACATGTGCAAAGCCATTCAATTCAACATGATTACTTCTAAAATAAGGACAACTCACATGACTGAGCATTTACAGAGCCAAACCCATAACCAAAATTATAACAATGACTCCTCATTATTTTCAAATTCAAATAAATTGATCCTTATCCTTTGAGAGTCTCTCTCCAACACAACTTACACTTACAGATGGAGGGTAATAGAGACAGAGAAGGAAAGGAAGAAGAGATATGAACACACACACACACACACTAAACTGAGTGCTGACAAACTGAACGTTAACAGATGTGTGACTTTTAATTAGTTATAATAATCTGTGCTATTGGAACCTGCCTCACCTTCCCTTGCAAATCAAACAGCTTCCTTTGGAGTTTGAAACTCTCTGGGTGCTTCTAAATTTATGCAAGGAAAAAAACCTTGCTTTCAGCAAATTTTAGATAAACTACAGTGATAACTTTATGAAAGGAAAATATTAAATTATAATTATCCTAAACAGACACAGTCTTGTGAAACTAACCCTACATTCATATGAAAATACAAAGCATTGACTATAATGAATTTGATTCATCCTTGGACACAAAGCTTTACCACAGTAAACTCAGTCAACTGTTGCTCTTGCTTTTATATTCATAGTACTTAAATAGCGCACTTTAAAACAAAAAAAACTCCAATTGGCTTTTCATACATCCACCCTCCCCAAAAATAACGCACTTGAAAAACCCAAATGATATGAAAAGGCTTCAAGGCCTCTTTTCTCCTTTTCACAGCACTTTTTTTTTATTTCTGTTTGCAGTAATCTGCCTTTCACTTTCTCATTGCTACAGAACAAACGAGGAGGCTCAGCACTTTGAAAAGGGGGCTCAATGTGTAATGGGTCCACTAGAATTAATTTAGTTGCACCAAATCCATTGAGCAGTGAGGTTTTTTTCTCTTCTCAAATCATTTTGAGTCGGATGCAGCCCCCAGCCTTTGTAATTCTAGTAAAGCACTTAAAGTGCACAGTAGGTGTTCATCAGGACCATCTGGTCAAAAGCAAAACAAGCTGCTGATTTTGCCTTTGAATAGAATGAAGCAAGTGTGAATTAGTCTCTTCAATTAGCACTATTACAACCTGTCAAGTGCATATTGTAAAACAGGATTATTACAGTATTGGTCACCAGTGCAATTATTTACTCTCTGCCTTTTCTTGCATATAAAAATCTCCATGTTTACTAGTTTTTAATAACTGAAGATCGTTTCTTTAATGATATGCACGTCCAAACCCACCAAAATCAAATTACAGGTTATGAAACATATTCTGTCAGGAATATATTAAGTTTCATAATTAAGTGAGAAATAGTGCCTTTTCTTTATCTCTTATTGCTGTTTCCATTGCAGAAAAAGAAAAATAGTTATATACCTTTTTCAACGGGATATCTTTGAAACAGATCTCTTCAGACAGGTATTAAGATATTTTAAGTGGCTAATAAAGTTATCACTGTTGAACAGGTACCTAAAAGGTATTTTCTCTTTATTTCCCAGGGAACTTCCTTTTCATATAATTCCCAACACATCACCACTTACAAAAAAGTTTATCAAGGATTTCTTTCAGTGAATATATTTTACTTTAGGAATGTGTGGTTTTCTATAATGCAAAGGCAAAAAACCAAATCAAGAAGTTGATTTAGCTTTTTAAAAATAGATTTTTCTCTCCTTGCTGAAAAAGTCAAAGCCTGGCTTGCTAGCAGGTCCTCATTTACCACTGTAGAACACTGAAGCTATCACAGTGATGTTTAAATTATGTATACTGCTGTTATGCCTTGCTATAAATTGAATATAATTTTAACATGACAGATTTTTTTAAAAAGCAAACAAAACGTTCAAATTTCATAAAAACACGTGGCTCTTGAGTACAATGAGTATAGCAATGTATTTTAATAGCTTCACTGATACTAAGACTATTTGAACAATAGAATGTTTGCGCACCTCCTATTAGATACCAAAAAGTGCTAGTTACTTATTTTTATTACAATAATAGTTTTCAACTATTTTAAAGCAAGTACAAAATGTCAAACTATAAAACAACTGTTTCTGAAACAATTAATATATGTCCCATATTCTGGCAATAATTTTATTGCAATTATTTAGCTACAGCATAAAAAAGAATAACATTATTTATATATGCATTTCTTGTCTCCATGTCAGTGTCTGACGTTTACTTTGAACAATCTCACTCACCAATAATTGGCTTGAAAATATTTTGTTCAGACACCAAAAAACAGATCTGAAAAAGGTACAAGACCTTCAGCCAGATTACTTTTCTGTCTGCTGCAAGTAATTAATCTGCTTACCTATATTATATATTACATTTATTTAGGCCTTTTAAATGAGGCTTCTGCCTGCATGTTCGTCATGGTGATTTTGCATCTTGTTTAACATTCATCCACTTATGAAAAAAGTTTAAAGAAATCCATCACAAAGGACTTGATTAGGGTCTGTCAACACAGAATTTACAGTTTATCTCAGCCCAGGCAGTTGTGTGCACAAATAGTTCCTCCTCCTGCCTGGAGGGCTATTGGATACATTGCATTCCATATTCCACCTTAGCCAGTGAGTCTGTAGGGAACAGAGAACAAATATATTACCTAGCACAGGTGACAGGGATGCTGAGCAGGCAGCCTCTGCTTAAGTTATTGGCTAAAGGAACGGAATAAAGAGCAGAGGCAGCTATGCAGAGGCAACCAGTGTTTAAAGACCCATCTTCTCTGCATTGTTTGCATAGGTTTTATGTTTTACCAAGAATTCTAGTGCCCAGTACATGCTCTACATAGTATTCTCAACTGGAATTTCCAGCAGTTACAAAATAAGATCACCACACTGTGAGAGGACTGAGGGTTCTGCATATTTAACTCATCCATCCTTTAGCAGCCACAGCTTGTGTACACTGGATATTTTTGTAATCCTGCACACAGGAATCACAAAAAGGCTTCAAAGTCTGTATCAAAAGAGTAAAATAGACAAATGCAAAGTCTTTGTTTTTAATGGAGCAATCCAGTTTGTTAAAAATGTTTGATTTTTTTTTCTATGTCACTGACTAAAACAAAAAGTGTAGAGCACATTATTGTGACAAGAACTCAAGTCCATTAAGTTTTTCACAAATTAGTTTGTCGGCTCCAGGATCAGAACACAAACTTGCTTTTAACACACATTTAAGTATTCCCCCCTCTGAAAAAGGCTTTCCTTCATTTCTGTCAAATAATGTAACAACTTGCAAAAATGAAAAGTAGTAGAAACGTTCATTTCTAAATGAGAACAGGGTGGTAAAAATAGATAGAAAATAAATTATCTTGAATGTGGCAATGCCTTGTAATAATTTAGCACAGAGCTCCTCAAACCTAAAGTTAAAAAAAAAATATCTCCAATTGCAGACAGCCTCCATAAATTATCTTAGCAGAATAAAGAATAAGTCTTTAGACAGAAATCTCCTTTTAGTCTTGTATTAGGAGTTCAATTTGTCAAATTGTCTTTATTTAGCCATCTAATACACTGGAAACGTATTCATTTACAGTCTCCAAACTGGCACGAAACCTACCAATTTCCAATTTAAAATGCAGATCATGGAAAAAAGTAACCATGATATTTCCCAGAACAGTATCTGCCCAGAATTAATTTAACACTGCAATTTTACAAGAACAAACAGATGTCAGAAACCTGTGACACAGATTAATTTGCAATTTAGACCATCGTGTTATTATTAACTTTCCAGGTTAACTATTCCCCTGCCCAACTCAAAAAAAAAAAAATTTAAATCGAATATACAGAATTTTTGACAAGCTCTATTTAATTTTTTATTTCATTTCCAAAGAGTCTGTATAAGTTGATGATCCCAAAACAATATAACTGAATGTAACTTACATTTTTTAAGATGAGAAATCAGACATTAATATGTGAAGAGCTAGATATTTTGATAAAGAATGTTAAAAAAAAAAAAAAAAAGGCATTTTCATGTACCATCCAAAGTCCAACTATTAAAATAATATGCAAGAAATTGTGCAAGCAGACATGAGCACTATGGCATCCGGCTTCTCTCAGATAATTTTTTGTCACATGGTTTCCCCATAAATGCCACGACTTCTTCGAAAAAACAATTCACCCAAATATCATTTACTATTAAACATGCATTCTAAACAATAAAAAACCCAGAGAACTGCAGCAGGAGTAGTTTAGGAAAGCACAGTTGTGAGCTCACTTGATTTTGCATTTAATCCATTGCAAAATATTTCTGCTTTCTGAAAGGGTGGTGGGGTTGAGTTTTTGGTGTGAGTTTGGGGGGTTTTTGAGACCCTTGGAAAAAATATCTATTCCTTAAAATTCCCAGTACTAATAACAACAACACACTGAACCAGTAGCCCTTGAGAGACAGTTGCACCCAACTGTGGCAAGAAGTAGAACATTTCTAGAATCTTAAATATTTCTTTTAATAATTGATGTAGTCATTTTGAATCTTTCTGCATAGGATATGGCGTGTGAGTAGATTGCATTAACACTGCTTAAACATTTCAACTTGTCAGTATGGCCAAGTCGATTTCTGAAATATTTGCAGTATTTTCCCATCGAAACAGTAATAAAGGTAGAATAAATATATGCCACTGCTTTATAATCACTGAACATTAATGAATATTTTATGTCTTTTTAAATCTCCCTGTTTAATTTAAAAGGGTGAAATTAAGTCTCCTCCCTGCAATATGCCAATTATCTGTAAATCAAACAATAACTTGGCCATTATAGTCCTTTTTGTTAATATACCAGAAGCTAATTTGAAAACACTGAGCAGCATTTTTAGGTAATAATTGAATAGTCCTTCCTGCCCTCTTGTGGTTGGCAACTGCATCACTGAGCTTCTCCACCGTTACAAAAATACACCAGGAGGAAAGTAAACTATTAATTTGTTAAAGTGCGAACAAGAGAGTGAAGAGAAAAAAAAAAAATCTAACAGTCCCTGGAGAGGACAGAGACAAAGGAGATGAGGAAAGATACCACTGATTCCTCCAAACCACAACGACTGCCTAGGTTTGTTACAATGCTCACTCTATGCTAAAAGAGAAAAAAAAATTAAATTAAGAAGCCGTTAGGGAGTTAACATCCAAAACAGTGCTTGTTTTCTATAATTAGACAAATGTTCGCCAACCCTTTTACCTCAGCCAAATCCCCAGGGATTTCCAGGAGACTTTGCACAGACAGACACGTTCACCTGTTCAGCATCAGCTGCACAACAAGGGCCGCAGAGCTCTGTTCCTTTCAGCCCCTGAATTGGTCTTCACAGTTTTACACACTCTACTGGGTGTGATACTTAGATACAAGAAAGGCAAAGAAAGGTTTTCTGCTCTTGCTGGCTACGGGGTGGTAGGGTTTTTATTTCAGTTGTTTAAGGGGAAAATCATAATTAACTTTTAAGTTACGTTGACTTCATCTGGCAACGTGTTGACTGTAACCTGCCATTACCAACAAACAAGAAAACTTCAGTGGATGGAAAGGCAGCCCAGATTGCCCTGTCACAGCTCTCTGCTTCCTTCAAGCCAGGTAAGACCCACCAACAAAGAAGTAAATGATATAGCATTGATAAAAACCAAACAGACAATATATATGTGTGTGTTTTCTTTTAGAATCTCACCATTTTAAAATTAACACCACATGTCTGGATGATTTCTTTCCGTAAACATTCAAATTCTTTATAATTGTGGACAGTTAAAGCTCAGCACCTCGAAAGTCAAACTGGTTCAAGTGTGTTTGTTTATTTGTATCACCACAAAAAGCAAAACAGAACTTACTATAGTAGATCTAAAAATAAGAAGTAGAAAACAGACTTTTACACAGAGAAAAATCAGAATTTAGCTCCTAAGAATAACAGGATTCACAATCAAAACAGTCAGTGATCATTTTTCATGGCTGCATGAGATAGTACTCCCACAGCTAGTATTACGGAACTTGAATTAATTCTATGTCAGCATGTGACACAGGAAACTTCAATAAAATCTGTTCAACCCGAAAAGACTGAGAGAAGTGTCAGACCAATAATAGCAAACATACATTTAATTTGAAAAGCAAACATTTAATCTTAATATTTTGTAATGTGAATTCTGAAGATTCACATTTCTAGGCTGTTTGTCAAGTTTCCAGAAGGCAGTGGGTTATATGGAAAATAACATCCACAACATCTGGCATTAGATATACCACAGAGCACTAGACAACAACCTTTGGGCTTGGAAAGGAGTTTTAAAAATATGCAAGGGACTGCTTGTTCTGAATTCAGAGAGTCCAGAGTCACATCAGAGATATTTGTTCCTTTAGGACTTAATTCTGCTGAAGTTCTCTCCAATATCACCCCTTGCTGGCCATTCCACAGAACGGCAGCAACGTCCATTACACACAAAACCATTTGGCTACCAGGCCAGTAAGAATTACAGCACTCCAACAGCAACCAGCAATGGTTGAGGTGCCTACAAAATGGAGATGGAGCCAGTTAAAAGAAGGGAAGACAGGGAGCTTCAAGGGGCTTCAAGTAAAATGCAATTTGAATAACTCAATAAATGCTGTTTGTGTATTTTGCTATTACAACACAAAAAGAAACATCCTTTCTGTATAATTTCATAGAACACCCTTTTCTGACTGAATTCTTTAATCAAATTACAGCAAATCCTGATGAGCCAGTTGATTTTAAAAAAAAAAGACTAATATAATACAGGAATATCCATCAAGACTATGCAAACCCCCTTTAACAGAGCTGGCATTAGCTATAATGAGCTACATTTATTCTTCAGCTGTGAAACAGCACTCACCTCCTGAATGGTACTGCTTCCTGAGAAGTTGAGGTTGTACTCCCGCTGGACTTCTCGATGGGTGACAATCAGCATGAAGTTTTGATTTAATGACTCCTGCAGGGCCCTGAAATGGTTGAAAGAAAAACAGGAAAATCAGGGATAAGCATGTTATAGCTTGTTTTACAGTTAGATGCAAAAACCCCAGGGTACCCTAAACTCTACATGGACAAGTCCAGGCACAACATTATCATCTCTCTTTTCACTCTTAAATGCAAGGAAGCATGCTGAGAATGACCAAAGGCCATTCCTGAACTCCTTCCTTAATAAGGTGACTGCAGCCTTTAAGGCTCTTCTAATGTTAAGTATTTTCAAAATGGAGAGAGTCCCATTATCTTCACAAACATTGGGTGCATTTAGCACTCCTAATGCCATTAATAACAGGCTTGTCAGCATATTGATGACCAGACCAAATATCAAGCTATGATGCACATTAAGAACTGATGGCAAGTAGAACAAGGCAAAGCATGCTCTTTCTTCTCTAGGGTTACCTGAAGCAGAAACCAAATGGAAATTCTTCTGCTTAAGTTTCATTCAAAGCACATAAACCCAGCTAATTAGAACTGGAAAAGTAACCACAGCAAATTTCTCATGTGGGTATTGAGCATTTAGAAAAGTCAGTTCTGCTCATGTCATTTTAAATGTACATTACAGAGGTTTTAATCAACAGAAATAAATTAAAAAAAAAATCTTAAGATACAGTTTAAACAGGCCAACTATATCTTCATGTTGTTACAAACTTGGGGGGTTTTTCCCTGATTTTCCAGGTAGCAAAACATCTGGATGTTAAAAAGGCATCCTGTTTGGTTAATTAGGTACAAAATCATGCAGCTATCTACTTTTCAAAGTAGAAGGCAGGACTTCTGTTATAGACATGGCAATTATGGCTGTGTGCAATCTTACACATGCTACAAAACTGCAGCACCATTGTACCAGAGCTTGGGCTTCTAAACAATATTTATGCAGACTTCACTTGTTCAGTGGCATATGAAATTTAATTGGGCCTATTCAATTCTTTTTTTTCTTATCACACACACTTAGAAGAATGACAGACTGTGTTTTTTCCCTTCACATCTTCACTATTCCATGACACTTCAACATGCCATTCCTCTTAGCAGTAAAGGACAAATTCTAAATGCAGATCAGCACAGCTGTATATTATGATACAAGAAGACAAGAAAGATTCCTAAATCATTTGAGAACTGACTTGTTAGTTTTAACTCCTACTGGAATTACTGATCTGCTGCTTTGCTGCTCGGATGGGAAGGAACTCATAAAATACTCACTGGATGCTTTAGCAAGAGATGCACCATTTGGTTGAACATCTCAGGGAAATTTGCCTTACAAAAATATCTTCACTCAGCAACTTAATTTGGCTCCTGTGACACCTCAATAATCACATACTACAAAACAAAATCATGAAGTGCTATTTCTTGTCTCTTATGGTTTTGCAATATGGAAAATAAATATAACTCATTGTCAATGTTAAGTATGACCATGTGCATGAGAGACACTACAAATGTAACCGGCGTCATCTATGGTGATCGTGTAGTTTTCTGCACTTTCACAGAATCTTCTACAAAAGGCCAAAACTTTTTTTAAATACTTAACAGTCCTTCAAAAGAGGGGAAAAAAATAAAAAGGAGTTCTCAAAAGTTGTATGCTTATTTTCAAAGGTAATTCTAATCTGATTGTTAATAAGTTTCGCATCGTCACAACCATATTTTCTATTGGCAAATGTTCAGTAGCAACTAAAATATCCTGCTGTGCTTTTTCAGATTCTGATTTTTTATTTGTTTTCAGCAAATACTGGAGGCAAATGACATATTTAATTGCTCTGAAAACATTAATTACAGCATATGTGAATGGCTCTGGATTCCATACAGACTCACACAAAGTTCTGTTATAGCTAATTTTGACTCTATCTGAAAATCTGTAGATGCTAGCTGATAACATGACTCATGTTTTCATTCTGTAATTGATGTAAACATAGAAGGAAACAGGCCAGTCTGATCAAACCTTCAGTATCTCCAGTTATGCATGATACCCACACTTCAGTACAACTCAAAATACAGCTTGTTAATAAAAAGCATCTGCTCATAGGAAAAGTTTTCCACTTGTGAGAGCAGGAAGTATTTTGGAAAGGAAAAAATACTCTTCAAACAAATTTAAATGAAGTGCCTAAAAATTAAAAGCTTTAATTTTTGAAGTAACTAACAATTTTGACACCTCTACTTTTGGGATTTCTAAGCAACACAAGCTGAACGTTGTTAACAAGCAAATTCTCAGCACATATTCATCGACAAACAGAGTGAAAAAAGAGGCTGAAAATTAAGCTGGCTGAAAAAAAAACCCCGAAAAAAACTGAGGGAAAACTGGGTTTGAAAGTGTTAGCTAATATAGTGCATGGTTAATTGTTCACTTTTTCTTCAGAAAAATAACATAATGAGGAACATTACTTCTGCTTACACAGAAATGCACTGGTCAACTGCTCCAGTCTTTGGAGCTGCTACGTCAAAATCTCACATGTTCTGACAGCTGTAGGACTTGGACAGTGCCCACTAGAAAGTCAGAGGGAGGAGGAATTGATGGCACAACTGATGGGTTGCTGATGCCAGCACTGGTACCCAGCCTCCTGTGTGGGATGGGGGTGATGTGAACACACAGCCAGAGATGTCTGTCCCTCCCATTACCACTTCCTTCAGCAAAGGGGGATGCAGATTACCCCAGATTACTTGTACCAAAATATATCTCACCCAAAAATTGTATTTCAGCCATTAAGGCAATGCTAAATTTTACAAGATAAATGTATTTAAAGGAAACTTCTCACTTACAGTAAGCTGAAGCTTATTTTTTATTGCTTTTCAGGTCCACATAAGTATATTAAAAAGAATGACTTCAAATACAATGCAAATTTCTAAAATTTTGGCTTCAGTGTTTGCAGCTATTTAATTTTCCTACAAATGTTACAGTTGACTACTATCTTCCAAATAAAGTAGCTGCATTAAAAGGGGAAAAAAAATATCAGGGTCAAACTATGTCCCATTAAAGTCAAGATATATTTCCTTTTTCTTTTTTCTTTCCTTCTTTTTCTTTGTTGCCACCAGTGCTAAGAGAATTCAATTAATCTGAGAATTAATTAGTGGGAAAAGAAAACTAAACTCTAGAAAGAGGACTAAAGTAGGCCACTCTTACTAGAACCACTTTTCCCCTACTGCAAACCCCAGCTTTCAAAAGCATTTGCTGATGGGTGATATACTGCCATTACAACTTTTTTACCTCAGCTGAATGATTCTGCACTCACTATGCAGTACAGGAGGCAAGGGAATCTGTATTTTTGGGCACCAATCCTCCATTTGATGTACCCTGCCTACATCCAAAAAAGGAGTCCAAGAACAGACAAAAGAAAATAGATCAGAGCACAGTCATTGCTCTGACCAGTTCTAGCAAGAGACCTGGACATGCAAAACATGTCATGTTCTATCTGCTGTTAAGTGATTGCATTAATGCTTTCATTTTTTAATATGATACTTTGCTTTCTAATAGCATTTTTCTTTGAAATTTTAGTAATATTTTAGAATTTGATACCAAAAGTAAATCCTTTATCCATGATATGTAAATGCTCCTTTTCATTCCACTTTTTATGAAATACATTCAGTATTTCCCACTAGGCAATATCTTTCTCAGTCACACAGAAATTTCCCCCAAAATCTCTGATTTTTATATAAACAGGTATGACACAAGGTAATTAACATTTCCATTTTAAACTTACAGATTTATACAAGCTCATGTCAACAGAAGTCCAAATTTACTGTAATTACAGATTATTTACATTAAAACAAAATAAGAAATCAGTATGTAAATGTAATGTTTGTTGTAGCTAATGCAGCAGGAGGTGGTAGATTAGGTTCAAACAGCAATCAGTTAGCAAATCTGGCTAACATGTAAATGAGCAGAAGCCCTTTTGTTTACATTCTATTGCATTTTAAACTTCAGGATTTTTAAACTGTCTCATGAACAGATGTGAAAATAAAACATTAATCTTACCATTCTTATGGAAGCTTTCAAAGTAACTACAGCAAGGCACTGCTCCTGTCCAGCTAAACAGACAGGACTAATAATTGGAGTTGCAGGTTACATCGTTCTTAATTAACACTCTGCTACAGTTGATAACGTACAACAAGACACCACATCACCACCACCACTGCTCTGCAATGATCTAAAGCAGAGGCATTCCAGCAATGTATGGACCTACTGCTTGAAAAATAGGGGCTGTGGGGTTTTTTCTTATCTACACAGATGATTACACTTGTTAAACAAGTTACAATCACGCAGCAAAATGGCATTATTTCTAACAATCTCCATGGTATGCACCTGGGGTTTTAATGCTTTTCAACTTTCCAACGATCCATCAGATATAGTAAAGTATCTTTGACTTTCAGCTGTTTAGCAAAATCATTACAAATATAAAATACATCATAACCATTAAAATGACAACAGCAACAAAAAAATGATAAAAAGCATCTCCCAGAACACAGAGGATAGAAAGGAGAGACAATCCAGGTGATCCAGCTCCATGGCCAGACTCCCTTGCCCACACTTTTGATGCTTCCCTCTTGCATTCTCCTAAACCTATTTCCTGAACAGGGTATTGTCAGCCTTCAAGAAGCATCCAAGGCAACAAAGGGAAGGAATTGCACACTGAGGAAGTGATTAATGTAATCTGACAAAGCTGGTGCAACGGATCTCCCCCCACGGATGTTTAATGATGGACATTCTTTGGCATCTTTCCTTTTAAGACTGCTTTCCAAGGGAAATCATGTTTTTCTCCACCCACCTGATAACTTTAGCTCCCATCTGGTAACTTTTGAACATAGTCACTGGTTTTAAGGAGGTCTCATAGTGTTAGAAAGGTCTCAAAGATCAGGTATAAATCAACAGACACGAGGAGGAAGGGGACCCAAATTACCACCCACCTCAGTAAAAGGCTGCATTTAAAGTGCAGCATTTTATACTCATCCAGGTGACCTCTGGCCAGTGATCTCAGAAGTACCCATAGAATTTGATTTCTCCTTTCCTTTGATACTACCTGACTGCCAGCTGGAGAACAAATGCAAGGCAGGCTGATACTCTACGCAAGGGAAAAAATATTACACAGGTGCTACAAAATACACAAGAGGAACTGGAGGCAGCATCAGAGGTAGGTGAGATGATGGGAAGCAGGGAAGGAGAAGGCTGATTTACTGCAGCTGCTGGGATGAGACAGGAACACACTAGAAATCAGATGTCATTACATCCACAGCTCACAGAACACATGGTTATCGTTCTAGATATCATGCAGGGATAAGTACGGCTTTGCCAGCTGAAATTGTGGAAGCAGGGTGGAACCGTACAGGTGGTATTTGACATTTAAATTTCATCTTTACACCTCAATTTACTAGCATATGGTAGTAATTCACTGGGTTTCTATTACCTATAAAAGCTTTAGGTAGGCCACTGATGAACAAAGATACCCTAGGAGATTTTTGTTTGTTTAAACTGCAGGATCACTTTGCCATTACATTTAGATGCTGATTTTAAGTCTGTTCTGGGTTAAGCCCATTCAGTCTGTCACAATAAACTTCAGTGCCTTCATACCAATATGTTGGAAAAGGATGTTTCAGACACTGTTCTGCCTCGCTATAAAGAACAGGCACAAATTGGAGCTTATAGAGCTGAGGCCAGACTGTTCCTTTTAAGAAGGGCATATAGATAAAATATCACGTACTGGAATCTCAGGCTTTTCAAACATCACTTTCTGGAGATATTCAAATCACGACTATTTATCTCTAGTTCAAAACAGAAGGCATTTGAAGAAAACAACAGATGAACTCACAGAGCAAGAGGCAAAGTTCCTTAACATCCATTAATAATAGAAGTGAGCACGATGCTTTCAAAAATTGTGGGTAACAAACTAATCTGAATAATAACTGACCTAACAGTAGGCAGTAAACAGTGTAACTGGGTTTGGTACATTGCTTCAATTAGATGTGTTTTGATCTGCATTGATGCTTTAATTGGAGGCAAGCCTCCCCCTTTCATCTAGAATTTATGACTTCAGGGAGATGATCTAGCCTTCAAATTATCCGTGTTTAAATAGCCACTAATTAGTCATCGTTTGCTGTCCCAAAGATACCAACTTTTATCTTAAAAATATCCAGAACTAATCTCCACTATGAAACAAATATAAACTATAAAAGGTAACAACTACTTTGATTTTTCTATCAAGTGAAGTTCTTTAAAACTATTAATCCAATAAAAAAGGCTAAGAACTGTTTTTAAACAGTTTGTTGTTATATACTTTACTGCAGTTACAATAAACAACTCTCTTCAGACTACAGTTTTCTCTCCAGAATTATAACCTTCAAACTACAATATACAGCAATACCTGGCTAGAAAATTTTGAAATTGGAAAAGGAAACAATTAGCAGCTGTAGTGTCTTGTCACTGTTCTTCAAATAGCTGCTGAAGTACAATGGCTTATTGTTCTCACACACAAATACAGCTCCTGTTTGCACATACAGTATGAACTGTACACCACCCTCTGTTACAGTGCCACTATTCCTTCTTTTAATGCTCCTTTTCTTTACCATTATTATTTTTATAATTCGTATCAGCATTTTTATTTCCTCCACAAACTACACGTTAATGTGCACAAGTACCTTTTAATAATATACAAAGTAGTTTCAGTCATTAGGAAGGCAGTTACTAATTTCTATTGACTCTCAAAGAATTCCTCTCACCAGTAATACAATTGCACTCGCAGAATATTCTCCTATCACCCACAAGGGCAGGAAGCCAACTCCCCCTTCAGACAACCTGAAATCCATGCATTTTGCCCAATTCCAAACGCATCCCTCTCTCCCTCCCTCCCTGCGCTGGCTGGTCCGGAGCAGCTCCTTTCCCAGGTTCAATTCCTGCGCACCCTCTAGCGGCTACCGAGTAAAATTCCCATTTTCCTGGGAAAGAGCACATACAGGGCTGTAGTCGGGAAAGGGAAGGGCAAGGAAGAAAACAAACCGAAGGAATTGCTAATTACTTCATAAGAGCATTTTCCATTAAACATCGTTTCCTTCTCAAACCTTTGCAATATCCCCTGACAACAGAAAGAGACCTGGGCGTGCTGGTGGACAGTGGCTGAACATGAGCCAGCTGTGCCCAGGTGGCCAGGAAGGCCAGTGGCACCTGGATTGTACCAGGAATAGTGTGGCAGCAGCACCAGGGCAGGGATTGTCCCCCTGTACTCGGCACCGGTGAGGCCACACCTCGAGTGCTGTGCCCAGTGTTGGGCCCCTCAGCTCTGGAAGGACATTGAGGGGCTGGAACGTGAAGGGCAACAGAGCTGGGGAAGCGTCTGAAAGGAAAGTTCTGGGAGCAGCAGCTGAGGGAGCTGGGGGTGTTTAGCCTGGAGAAACCCTTTAGCTCACCCTTCTCACTCTCAAAACTCCCTGAAAGGAGGTTGGAGCCAGCTGGGGGTCAGTCTCCACTGCCATGTCTTGAGCAGAAGGATGAGAGGAAATAGCCTTAAATTCCACCACAGCAAGTTCAGATTAGGTGTTAGAAAAGTATTTTTCCCTGAAGGAGTGGTTAAGCATTGGATTACATTGCCCAGGGATGTGGTGGAGTCTGGAAGTGCTCAAGAGACATCTGGATGTGGCACTTGGGGATATATTTCAGGGGTGATTATGGTGGGTTGAACTAGATAATCATGAAGGTCTCTTTCAGCTTTGATGATTCCGTGACACATGAACACTCACTGCTTACTTCCTGAGTGTTCAAATCAGTAATAAAAGATATCCTGCTCAATTAAAGCGAATTAATTGTTCAGCCTATCTACATGTATTTTAAAAGTACAAGATAAAATAATGTAACAAACATTTCAGAAAGAAAATTCTGATCTGCTGGGAATGATTTATATGATACATTAAATGGACCAACATAATGCGGCCACTCATGCAAGGCCAGCTCTTATTTCCACAGGGAATAACCTTCTGTTAAATTAAAGCCATCACACCTGGGACATGTAAAGTTCTGCATCCACCTAAGAGGTTCATGTACCCCACCAAAGTTTTAAAAACTCCAACAAGCTTCTTTTCAATGAGATGCTGGGTTAGTTCATCCCAACAGTCAGTAGTGTAGTGAAAACACTTTGTATTTACTGACTGCAGATTCCTGCAAATACACATGACTTCATAAAAATCACAAAAAAACTCCCAAACCATACAAATAGAACTTATGAACAAAAGACTTACCCAGAATGACTTGAAGAAGGAGGAGGCAGGTCAGGTGTTAGAACATAAAGACTATTATTTTTTGGCAAGTGTAGACTTTTTAAAACAGTCTGAGGGGAGAAAAATCATTATAAATATAAAACATTCACCAATCCTAACACTTTTTTTTTTAAAAAATTATTGGTACGTATTTACAATATCACCAAATATTTTGTTTCAAGATACACTTCCTGTTACTTCAGAACATCATTTTTGTAGGGGTCCACATTATATATAAACCCAACACAAACTGATTTGTCCTGATTATATTTTGCAATGTTTTAGATTAAGAGTTCTTTGTGTGCCATCCAAGACATCTGACACTGTTTGAAACTCACAATTCTTGCATTGTAACCCCCACCCACAGATGCTCAGTTTGAAACTGAGTTCAGTTAACTGAAAACACAGTTGAAAACTTACACTATCATCTACATCTCCAGTCTTCCACCCTTTTAACAGCATTTTAGATGCAGGAATCTGAAGTTCATTTTCTAGAATATGTTTGATATCTCCTAAAGAGAAAAAACAAAGGAAATATATAAAATATACACATCTACTGCTTTATTTCAAACAGCAATGAGTTGTAATTAAAAAACAAGGAAAAATTTACTGCAAGAACCATTTTTAGTCTAGTTACCCTCGTAACATACCTTCAAACAGTAAAGGACAAATGAAGCTTAAAAAAATAAATCATAAAGCATGAATGATTGAAGAATCACATGAGGATTTGATTATTTGGATATGTATTTTGGTGATTTTACAATCCATATATACTAGACACACACATTTGCAGCTGTGTGCTATCTGGAGCACCAGACTTTGCCAGCAACAGAGGGTGCATATTTTTGATACCAAATTTCATTATCATTAGTCCTGACCTGAGGAACTGGAATGTTCATACAATTGACTGCCCTGACAGCTTTTTCAATGTTTTGTACATTTTGATGCTCTTCTGTCCCTGTAATTATTACAGTCACAAAATAATTCAGGCTGGAACGCATCTCTGGAGCTCACGTGGCCCAAGCCCAACTCAAAGGTCTAATTAAACCAGTTTAGTCAAGGATTTGTCCAGCTGACTCTTGAACACATCAGGATGGAAGTTTGACAACTTTTCTGGCCAACCTGTTTCAGTACTTCACCACCCTCACAACAACAAAAAAATCCTCTTATCTAATGTGAATTTTTGATGTTGTGTCTATTGCCTCCCATTCTTGTGCACCTCCAAGACAAGTCTGGCTCCATCTCCTCCGTGTCCTCCAGCAGGCAGCTGTGGACAGAGGTCAGGTCTGTACCTTTCCCCTTTCCTCCCCAAGCTGAACAAATTCTCTTCTCTGTGCCTCTCCTTCTGTTAGCCCAGAGCTCCAGACCCCTGACCAGACTTAGTGCAGAATGTCAACATCTTTCTTGTAGTGGGGACCTCAAAACCCAACACACTGCTCCAGATGCAGTCTGGCAAGTACTGAATAGAGGGAAATAATTCTTTCCTGGGATCCACTGGCTGCTCTCGCACCAACAAAGCCTGGGACATGGCAGGCCTTCCTCACTGCTGAGGCACCCCAGACCCCTTTTATTAAATTGTTTTCTAGCCCATCAGCCTTCAGCCAGGTATCAGGTGGGGATAACATGGACTTATCCTATGCCAGATGCAGCACTTCAGCTTTATTTTCTTGGAACTTCAGGAGGCTCCTGTCATCCCATTTCTCCAGGCTGTCCAAGACCTGCTAAACAGCAGCCTTGCCCTCCAGAGCAGATTTATTTTGATCAGTTTTTTACCAGTTTTTATCTTAACATTATGACTAGAAAAATACAATAGCAGAGTACGTCAAAGGCCTTACTAAAGCCACAGTGACATTCTCTCCTCTTGTACACAGAACCAGTCATCAAATTGTAAAAAGCAAAGAATGCTGACTGATTAGGTACAATTTGCCTTTAGTAAATCCATGCTGGCTGCTCCAAATCACCTTCCTTTCTCTCCTGTGCTCAAAGAGTGCTTCCAAAAGGAGTTTGTCCATAATCTTCCCACAGACCAAGCTCAGCAATCACCACTGAACACAGCTTCCCATTTTCCTTAGCCTTTCTTTTCACACTGATGTACTTACAAAACCCTTCTAATCCCTCAGTGGTTTCACTTTCACCTGAGCTTTGGTCTTCCTAACTCCAAACCTGCACATCCCTGTGCTCCTGCAGGGTAGCTCATCACTACTTTCCACCTCCAGGTACTTTCTTTTTCAATTTAGCTCAGTCAGCAATGCTTTTTACTTCTGTGCTGGCCTTCTGCCATGCTTGCTCCTCTTGCACGGTAGAAGGAACTGTTCCTGTGCTTTGAAGAGGCTGTCCTTGAAGATCAACCAGCTCTCTTGGGCCCCTGGGCCCTCCTGGGCAGCCTCTTCATGGGATCCTGCCAAGCAGATCCCCGAAAAAGCAACAAATATTCTCTCCTCAAGTCCACAGCTGAAGTTCTAAAATTTGCCTTGCTCACTTCTCTCAGGACTTTAAAAGGCTGCCCTCGATCTTTATACCCTAAGATACAGAAAGAAGTTCTACATGAACTGCCTTCTGCCCTACAGCTTTCAGGTAAAAGTCATTAAGAAGTTAATAAGAAAAGAAAAATCAAAGCAGTACAGCTGCAAAATTCTGATCTGATCAGATTTTTATGTCTAATTTCCATGGATGTAACTTAGTGCAAAGGAAAACATGGAACACCCATCAATAATTCAAACTAATCACCGCTAGGTGGCGCCGGCCAACACCAAATCCATTGCTGAAAAGACAAAGCATCAAAAGTTTCAATTTCCAAATTTCATCCCAGACAAAAGGCTGCAGCACGGAAAATCGCTTTCGTCAACTATTTCTTCATGTAGCTCCTTATTTGGATCTGTATAAGCTCTTCACTAAAAATAAAAAATAAAAATACTTTTCTTCCTTAGCAGAAGTAAATTAACTCCCAGTTCTGGGAATGTAAAAAATAACATGCTCTGCAACACTAGCAATAGCATACTTCTAACATACTGCTACAAAATGTATCAATTTTAGGATAAAGGCAATAAAACTATAAAATTTATCTTAATTTGAATGAAAGAGTCAAATAAAAATTGAACTAAGAAGAATTCAATGATGTTCTTCACACCAGGAAGAATTCCTCTAATCTTGTCACTAATCCTGTGCAGAAAGAGATGCCATACAGATTCAAAGAGGAAATGCCAACATCATCCGCTCATTAATAGCTTGCATCTACACTAATCCTACTCCAAATTACATTTTCATGCCTCAACTTAATCATTAATCTCCATTTTGTTTCTGAAGCAAGTTCATAAGAAAACTAGATTTCAAAACAAATATTTGATAGATCACTAACCTTTACAACGGATTAGTGAAATTTTGTTTTTTTAAAGCTGCAAAGAGATTTGAAAACAGTTAGTAGCTGTGGAGGCTGCATTTTCAGGGGGGATCTTTTTTTTTTTCTTTTTGAGGATTTTGCTTCAGGACTCGGATTTTTGGGGTTGAATCTTTTTAGTTTGTCTTCTAACAGTTTCACGATAGCAGTTTTAATTTCATTTTTAAAAATCCTTACCAACTGTGGAGCTGTCTTCAAGTACTACATCCACATTTCTATCTCTGTACTCAACCCTGAAGTCAAGCATTCGAGGTTGTCTTTCCACTATTTGTCTAGATGGCACTACATGGCGAAATGCTGAGGAGGAGGAAGGAGTTGAAGAAGCTGCAGTAGAGTGACTGGTGGGGCCGTATGCTGGTCCATGCAAAGTCTCTACACCGTACTCACTGAAAGATAGGCAGATAAAGTGGTTTAAACAGAACAGCCTGGTACATCTAACCAGAAGTTAGGAAAGCAAAATGACAGTATTATTCACTCACTACAGTCCAGCACACACCTCTTGAATTACTGCTGTCATATCTGAAAATACTGCTTATTAGAAATAAAAAAAATAACTTCTGTATCAGCAATTTTAACATTTCAGGGCTCAGGAGTGCTATAGGAGATCAGCATTGATGACAAACATCCACTATGTAATTAATACCAAAATTACCCTGAGGAGAAGGATTATTTCCTGTTCCAGGAGTGTTGTGACCATATAAAAATTGGCACCATGGCAACGACCAGCTTTCTACATCATTGGGCTAGTATCCAGTGGAAATGAGAATAAGAAACACAGCTCAAAATTCTGCATGCAGATTGGTATTTTCCCACACCAAATTAGTGAAAAACAAGTCAGATATGAAAACAGATACATATTTAAGGTAAATAAATTAAGATAATGAAGCATGTGTTTAAAAAAAAACCACTTAGAAGTACAACAGTAATGTAGTGCTGAATTCTAGCTTGCCTTCAAGTTCAAAATCCTGCAAGGCTCCTGGAGATTCATATAAGGATGTCTCCATACCTGACTCAAGGACACCCACAGCATTACAGGTCAGAACAAACTGGAAAACCCTCACTACCCAGAAGCACTCATCTTCCTCAGTGAGCCTCTCCACAAGAAGCATACAACTACGATTAGAAACAGGTGTAACAAAACATGAAATTTCAGGACCATTATTCCAGGCAAAAAAAATCCCCCTATGATGTACAGAAATCAAATTTGGAAGGCAAGAAACTTCATCGGGTAAGCCTGGGGTGTTAAGATGCTTAAGATGTTAAGTGGCAGTTTCAGAGAGTCAGGATCTCATGGTGGATTTCAGAAATGCTGGGACATAACTTATCTCATTTCCATTCTTTATGAGAATTTATTTGAAAAATGCCTTCTGTTCTTGACGATACCATGAGATTTCTCAGTGGAAATGCTTCGTAGAGCAAGTCAAATCTGTCATCTAGAGGAGGTCTGAACCTTACAAAGTGCAAATGTGGATGGCATGCATGTCACAGAAGTGCAGCAGCACTCAGCTATTGCAAACCCCATCATTGTGCCTTTCTCATTTGAAACAGAAAAACATGTTATGCTTGTAAAACAAGGGGCTCCTTCACTTCTCACATCAGCATGCTCAGAAGGATGAATGCCCAGCTACAAAGACCCACACTCTCAGACCTATGGCTCAAAAGTCAAAGGCCCACGTCAGAGCTCTAAAGAGTACAGGAAACAGTCTTATTTCCAGGATTTAAAAAAATATAAATACCAAGTGATATGTTACTGTCTTCAATCTGGTGGCCAGCTATGAATTAAGTACTACAACAATTCTGCTAGTAGACCCAAAAAGCAATGAATATCCTAACTTCCAGGATTGTATTACTAAACAAGCAACTGAATTACAAACAAAATGTATTTTTTTCTCTTCAATAAATTAACTTACTTCGAGTCCAGTTGTATTAATTCTATTTGGTTCCACCACAAAAGGCATCCTACATACCTGACTAGCAACCTCTAACAGAACATTAAAAGCCTCACATCAGTAAAATAAGCCTCATGTGAAAACCATTGGAAACCAGGTTTCTAAATCTTCTGAGCCTCCCTTTAAGCCACTTTCATCGGAAGAAAACAAAACAAGACAAAATCAAAACAACAACAAAAAAACACATTTGAAACACATTTGATTATCTAATAATTTCTAAAAATTAATAAAATACTATGGAAGAAAGATGTAAGTGGACACTGGACCACCTTGTGATCGAAGACAGGCACTAACTACTCTAACTGTTACCCAGCTTCTATCACCCATTCAAACATTCTGGTATTTTGGATATAAATGCTTTGAGGTCACAACCTGTAAACAGAGGTAGAGAGAGCACTCCACACAACCAAGACTTGATCTCACATGGACTAAACAGGCCTTAAAGTAAATATATACTTAGTAACTTTACTGAGCAAGTAGTTTTATCCTTTATCAGTAAGTATTGACAGAGGTGTGAGACATCCCTTTACCTACATTAAGTATGTTTTTTCATCATTAAATTTTTTTAAATAGTACATTAAGTATTTTTTCTGAAGAAAATTTTAAACAGTTTTACTGTCTTGCTCAGGTAGCTCAATTCCTGTTCTGCTGTTTTCAATTGCCTCATCAGCACTTCAGTGCTGATCAAATTTCAGTAACTTCAAGATACCCAAGCACCAGTATGCAAGCCAAAATTTAATTCAGAAGCTGAAAGAAAATCAGTAAAACTACTTTTAGAAGGGAATAACCTTACTTTATCTATCACAGTTTCTGCTGCCCGTAAGTCAATTAAAAACAAAAACAAATAAACAAAAAAAAAAAAAAAAAAAAGTACAAATGT
>VZRS01006929.1:150075-186958 GCA_013398055.1 Ifrita kowaldi
AAAAAACAAAAAAAAAAAAAAAAAAAAAAAAAAAAAAAACAAGTACAAATGTTTTTGGTCAGAAATAGGGAAGCATGGAATATCAATACCTTTAAAAATGCATAAGGAAAAAGGAATACTTAGCCAGAAGCATATCAACATCCAGTCTTTGCAAAGAGACAACCCTACACAGAATGACCCAACCACCAGTGAATTCAAAATAAAAGTTAACTATTTTGAATAGATGTTTGAGCTAGTCCTCTATCAGTATGGGAAAAACTGAATGTTAAATCAGCTCTACCAGGAATAGAATTTGTGGCTCCAGAAACAGCTTTAAAAGGAGAATTATGTCATCTTCTTAGGATTCAGGAAGAAAAAAAAATAACTGTTACCCAGCATCATTCTCTGCATGTACTACTCCAGTTCTCTATGCTTACCTTTGTAGAATGCCATTTTCTTGTGGTATAACACCATTTATAGCTGCCTGAAAAGAGACAACAAATTTTGAGTCAAGCATACAGAACAAAAATACATCAGAATTTTTATAAAATGTTTTAAAGAGTGGTCAGCTTGCTTCAAAACATGCCCTAAAATGCTCTCTATTTAGCGAATATTCTTGGTAAATGATATTATCATGACGGTATCTGCGTAAAATAAAAACCATATCTAAGTGAAAACAAACATGAGCTGAAGCTCAGACTCCTGTAGGCGTGTGATGGATTTCCCAGGTGGAATTCCTGGGAATAAACTGCATGGCCCATGCTCAGTCAGTGTAACACTCTGGAACTCACACACAGGGGACACACTGCTCCCAAACACACTGAGCCAACTGTGCACAGCCCAGGCAGCCTCACAGCACGTCCACAGAAAATCCAATGTTTCCCAGAAGCACCAGACATGGCCAAGCCCATAACGCTGCCCAGCTGCACACACCCTGTGTGCTGCCAGCCCCTCGTGCTCACCAACTGTGTGCAAACACCTACTCCAGAGCAGCTCCACCACATCTACACCTCACACATACAGACACCATCCAGCTTCCTCAGACTGCCAGGGAATCACACAAGAGACCATCCCAAAAATTCAAACTATCTTCAGGTAGAAAAGGAAGTATTTTTAAGTAGGGTTTATGCAGTTAAATACCATTCCATGCTGTTCAGATCATCAGAACAAACAAAATATATAAGTAGAAGTACAAACCTGGCCATCTGTATTCAGGTTTGGTCTTACTTGAAACAACAGTTATTACCTATAAAAGTATCCTAAGGAATTCCATCTCATATTAAAATGCATTATTTTTGAACTTGTCCAAACACATTTGATTCTCAAGTTCAAAGAGACTTCTGACAAAATTATCTGCTCAGCCTGTTGCAGCATTGCTCCGTTCTATGTTGCAGAAAATTGTAATGCATTTCCAGCACATCTGATGCTACAGAAGTTTGAATAAACTTTGAAGTTTTAAGTCAGGATGAGGGAAAAACTTGGACATCAAGTAAGACCCTCCACAATAGTATTTTGAAGACAACTTATTTCCACCAAGAAATAAGTACCAAGAAACTACTTGTACCACCAAGAAGGGTGTTTAAAATCATCTCCTTGCTAGGATTTTTCATATTTGAGGAGCAGTAAAAGTGGCACCATGTGAGCAGGTGAAGGTGATTCACATGCCAGCTCCTCAGCTGATTAAACTTTGTCCTGACTACTGTCAGAAGACACATGAGCAAAGATGTCAAAACCCTGCCTAACTTCAGACTTTAATCCTAGCACAGCAGTGGGCAGATAACATGGAACAGCACGGGAGGGAATTTGACAAAGGAATAAGAAACAATTTTTTAAAAATCTGGAGGGCAGAAAAAACAGACCCCAAAAGATTAATTCTATTTCTCTCTTGGGTGATTTTTAACCACTGTTGTTGAGTTCCCAGGTACATATTTGTTAGGCTTAACAGTGAGGTTAAACAGAGCTTGTAGCATCCCACTACTCTTCATTTTCCCCTGTACCAGCAGCAACTCATTCATCTTCTACCCTCACAACTTCTAATATCCATCCTCATATATCAGATATACCTGACCTGTTG
The DNA here is from genome assembly GCA_013398055.1 of Ifrita kowaldi. Lineage (NCBI taxonomy): Eukaryota > Metazoa > Chordata > Aves > Passeriformes > Cinclosomatidae > Ifrita > Ifrita kowaldi. Next base: position 152,129 of record VZRS01006929.1, read on the forward strand.
GCCACAACACCTGGTGAATGAGTGTCTGGTGCCCAGTGAAGAAGGGAACACTGATGTTTAGAAGTTCATAGATTCCCTGGTACTCCAGGAGGGCAAAGCCATACCTTGTGACTGAACTACTGACAGTCATCATCTATCAACACCATTTGTACAAACTGACATTAAAAAATGTAGCTTAAGTAAGTGCTTGATAAACACAAAAATAGATATCATCAAGATTTAAATGCTATGGTTTCTTTTTCTCTGAATATATAAACAATTGATTGTTTATATTCAAAATACATTCAAAAATCAATTAATTGGTTTTTTTAAAATTTACATTAATAGTTAAGGCTACATGAAGTCAAAAGGTTTTATTGCTGAACTCAGCTAAATTACTGTGATACTGCAATAAGATTTATCCCGCATTTAGAAACAAATATTGCATAAATAATAATAAAAAAAGCAGAGAAGGAAAAGGTCAGAGGAACCCATAAGCTACAGCAACAACCCATGAGGCTGTATCGAATTACAGCGAAAACAAAGTTCCCTACCAGATCAGTTTTTAAATCAGTTTATCCACTGTGCATGGCAATAATCAGTGGTTTCTTTTTAACAACGTGTCTCATTTATCATCATTGTGGTTTTTGCAGTCATACACAGCTCTTGATCGTGTTCATCTAATAAACCTCCAGGAAAGAGTAGGAGGTTTTGGTTTATTTGGGTTTTTCTGGATTGCCTTCTCCCTCCCATACTCTCCAGCAACATACATTTAATTCCTGTCAATCAACAGATAAAGTTGGCTGAGAGACAAAATCATCCTTTATTTTGCATCTGTAAGATACACAGACAAATACAGGTTTTGTACCACAGAACCTACACTAATAATGATCTGCTGGTGGCAACAGAATTCTCTTTACTTGGGGAAAAGAAGCTGCTTCAGCTGTGAAGAAATACAGCAACGTGGCATTTTCACACTTCTGTCAAAGCTCTGTCTCAGAGGATTAAATCAGCTCAAACTTCTTCTGAGCCTTGTTAGAGGGGTTAAATACGATAGAGGATCCAAGCTATTTTCTTTAAAACTGAATAACTCACTTGTTCATATCCCCAGTTTTGTAAACTTGATGACATTTAAGGGGCACAGGAGTAAGAAAAAACAGCAGAAGCATTATGTACTTTTTTGATGGAAAGACCTCTATTAACCACACTGTAAAACTAAAGAGTCCAGACACTGTTTGTTGAGCAAGATGGAAGACTAAAATAATGTAGACAGCAAATGGTAGCAGTGCACATGTACATACTGCATAAATATTAAATATCCATGTTCTAACAAGACAGCTATAAGTAGACCCTGTAAAGAAAAAAAGAAAAAGGAACAACCATCTGCTTTAGAATTTCATTGGGAGAAGGTTGTAACTATAAAAAAAAAAAAAAAAATTAAAACAAGAACATGTTACTAAGGCAAGATCTGTTCCAGGCTGTTCTTCCCCAGTGTCAGCCCCCTTTGAGAGAGGATCACATCTCTATGGTTATGCAAACATTCAAATATACTACATTTTTTTAATCTCTCCAAACAGGGATCTTTGATCACCAAAACCACCCTGTGTGACTGATTTATAGTCATTAAAAATGTGTATTACCCTCAAAACAATTTTAATAACCAGTGCATTAAATCTATTTATGGGTTATTAAATATAAAGAAACCATGTCTGGATCAGAAAGCTCCTTCAGCTCCCAATAACCTGCTGCTGAGAGTGATGCCAGGGAAGAAGCACTCTGTGCTTATGCTGCTCTTACACTGCATACCCACAAGTGTCCCTGCTGGATCTGGGGTACCACAGCTTCCATGGGCATTTGCCTTTTCTAATGCTATCACTATTTAAAGAGTGAAGTTCACCTTAAGTGGAAAATTACAGGGGTTTAAGAAGATTTTTCCCAAAGCCAAGAATTCTAGGTGTGTCTCAGTGCTATCCATACATGAATTCTGCCTTAACACTGTCCAATCCTGAAACAGGGTAATTTCTGTTTTGATTACAACCTTCAAACAACTACCAGGCCCACAACTTATTTCATTAAATTATAAACTGAATGTAGCTCTTCTTGATACATTGTTTAGGGATATCAATCATATATCCAGGAATTGGAACAGCTTGTTTAAGAATTCATTAAGTACTGCATAACCTGACCTAATTGGACCTGCTTTGGGCCAGAGAGACATCCAGAAACAACTTCTAATCTCAAGCACATGTGAGTCCATCATCCAACAGTACAGGTTCTCTTGATAAACATATTGCGAATCCTGGGGGGTGTTCAAAATAAAAGGATGACAAGAATGTGATATAATATTGGACTGACAAGTGCCCATTACAGAGGTTTAAAGTAACAATATTTTTGGTGTGTTTTTTTTCAGCAGCACGCTTCCAAATTACCGTATTGAAATGTATTAAATCCAGTTCTTTCCAGTTTCCCAAAAACACAGGGAACAATAAAGAAATAGGCTTAATGAAAGGTTACCAAATTTATTAACAATTTGGGCAACATAAAAAATCCGTGGCATTCTGAAATTGCTTAGGTACCTAAAGAACACTGCGAAGCAGACTGAAATTTAGAACTTTTCCTCAAGGGAATATTAACTAGATTAGTCAGTTCTGACTAATTGTGACTATCTTTTATGACTACAAAACAGTGTCAGAAAGAAAACCAAGAACCACCATTTCTTAATTATCTATTGAAACAACCATGTCAACAACTTCCTTCAAAATACACAATTCTAGTGCTAACCATTTAAACGCAACAGAGCACATCTTAGAGTGACTCTCATCCCAGGGTCCTATGAATAATGTGGGGTTTTAGATAGCACAAACATTAAACTCACAAGTTGTAAGTATTCAGTTTTCACAAAGTTTGAGGATGGTCTGGATTTACCAATCACATTACTTAAAAGCAGAAGTCTACATATACTGATTAAATATTCAAACGAGGAAAGGGGTTCCTTCCTCTTCATGAACTACAGATGGGAGGTAGTTTGTAAATTTCCAGAATTTAAAAGTGATGTTTAGACGAATTAAGAGTTAAGGACAGGCCCAGACAGAAGTGCAGTAAAGGCTTTTGAAATGGGTGAGAAGGGAGCTCTTCTTCAGTGGCCACCTCTTGCTCCTCCCCTCCCCTTTCCAACCTCCACAGCACACAATGGCTTTGGCTGACAGATACAGACCCCTTAAAATTTCCCTATTGGAACCTCAACCCCAGTGAAGAGCAAGAGCTTTTACGAAGCACAATGCAAGATCAACTCTCCAAAACAGGGTACTAGAAAACACATCCATAAGCAAAAAGAGAAAGCAAGCTGAAGCAGCACAGTGCTGCACGAACAATCCTTTCAGAGGAGAGGGTTGGAGAGGGGTAAATAACCTGCACACCTGAGAGATGCATGAGTTTCACCGAGAGACAAAAACCAAACCAGCTTAACACAACCAGCACAAGCTGCTCCCACAGAATTCCTAAAGCTTTATTTAGGTTTGACTGCAGCAAGTGAGACCCCTTGAGTCTACTTATCAAAGCCCACGCAGAGCTTTGCATTTGTTTAGCTAAAAATTGAGGAGGTTTACATTAAGCAAACACAGCACATGAATGAGACCTTGAGACAGGGTAATAGGAACTGCCACAGTAGATGATCCAAAACCCAAAGATGTCCAACCAAATGGCATCAAGTGCTTCAGAAAGTCACAGGGAATTGTAATGGAGTAACTCGCTCATGGAGTGTTTTCTTCCAACCCCCTGATTTTCTGACACATTCAGTTTTACAGTATTAGTATATTTTTCTTACATTCAACTTAAGGTAATAGCCTCCTAAACCACATATTTAATTATTTCTAGGAAACTCAGTAAGCTTTTTTTGATGAGAGGATTAATTTACTATGACTTTCAAAAATCCAAAAGCTACAAACTCAGATTTTACTTTCGGTTCAACACGTCTGGCAAGCTAAAAAAACAAAGTTCTGCATTTTGTGTCTTTGCTGTTCATTTTGCCTCTCCTTCCTATTATATATTTAATATCTTCTCAATGTAAAAACAATTTCTCTCAAATCACAAATGCAGTAAGTTTACCCCATGCTGTTTTCTACATTAGCAGAAGACAGGAAGAGGTGGTAGCTGCTTGTAGGACAGTATTTAAATTATAACTAAAAAAATGGGCATTTTGTTGTTTCACACTCAGAACAAAAAAAAAACTTGTTTTAATCTTTCACTGACTCTTTCAGCATTTAATCTTAGATTTATTTTTCTGACTATTTAAGTGAATATAATATCAAAACCTCCATATAAAACCTCACTACAGAGGGCAAGATGACACACAAGACAAACATACTGTGGTTTTGAGTTCTGTATAATAAAAGAACTCTAGCTGTTATATTTTGGAAACATTAGCCGGTATTCATCTGTGCTTGAGGATCACTCAAGATTTGTTGAATTTAAAAAAGTGTAACAAAATACACTAAAAAGCCCTCATTAAGTAATCCATAATAAATTAAAAATATTATTTCTTGTCTTTTGTATTTCATTATATATTTCCACAGCACAAAATGGGTCATTAATATTACTCTGTTTACAACTGTCATTCCATTGCAAATGCTCCTAATTTGAGCTAAATGTGATATTCTCCCTGACATACAATATTTCTACTCCAATTTTCTGCTTTCACATGATAAACTTCTTATCCTAAAGATTCAAAATCTGTTTTTATTTGATGTTCAAACAAAATAAATGGATCCTAGCTTACTACAATGGAGAGAATGGGTTTTTTTAAAAGAAAGGAAACAAAACCCAAAACTGAACCAGTATTATCCAGAAAGAGGAAAAGAAATAATTAGATGATAAAGGAAAGCATTAGTGAGACAAAGCATCCATGAAAGGACTGAAAAAGCTAGAGTGAATTTCAAACTGCTTCCAAACCATAAATCTAAGTGACACAGGAACATATTTTCATATGCAACAGTAAAGCATAACAGGAGAAGTGCAAAGATTTATTCGTTCCTTTTGAGCACAGAAGTATTTCTTAAAATGAAACTAACTCACAGGGCTCTACTACATGTATATATTTCAGTAATAACAGTAAATGTTTTGAAATGATGGTCCTCTAATAACTTTCTTTTTTGCAAATACTAATTTGGTCTAATTTTCAACAGAACTGGTAACAGTGGGTACTGGCAAGTGCAGACCAGATTTGTTCCAACCTGCTCATACTGTGATTATGGGGAACTGGATAAAAAGTAAGACCACGCATAGACTTCTCTTGCAATCAGTTTACAACAATAAAAAAGTAGAAAATTCCAGAATAAACAGCAGAGGTTTTAGTAACTGGTGCTAACAAAAACATACTGTAAGTATTAGTCAAATACTGCAGTCAATCTGGATTAGTACAACAGAGGTTCACTGAAACCAGCTGTATTAATTACCATCATTTCTTTCTGCCCCAAGACATCCAGACTGGACTCTGAGATTCCCAAGCAGAGGAATGTGGCTTCTGAACAGCTTTATGCAACTACCAAATCTCAACTGTTACAAGCAAGTCTGAGATGTGTATTCTAAACAAGAAATCCCATGAAACCTCCTGCAGAAATACCAACTACTTTAACTCAAGAGGCTTTTTACAAACAAGATCACCTCACTACACACACAGCTACTTTGAAACCATTACTTTCAGAGGTTACAAAAATCGAGTGCTGTGAGTTTAAGCTATTAAAAATATTATTCCATTTAGACTTTTTAAATTAATTCAGTAATATTTAAATAACAAAATTACTAATTGTGCCCCAGTAGTAAGAGAAGCAATCCCTACCTATGTTATTTTTGGCAAGCTTTTCAAGGCAAAGGAATGAGTCAGCTTTTTCCTGTAGCTTATGTTATACTTGCTGGCATCTCCCCAGCTTTGCAAGTCTCAAAAGAATTTCCAAGTGCTAGACGTGAAGATACACCCACAAAGTTTATACAGAATGACAACATTTGTCCCCATCGTGGTTAAAATTTAACCAAAAACTGTAATTGAACTACAATGAAATGTCTTCTATGCATTCTGCTTTATTTCAGCTTGCTTTCTTTACAACAAATATACTTCATGAAAAGCTGCAAAACAATAGAATTGCTAATAAAGCAAAAAATTAACATTTCATCAAAAAATGCCACATGAATACATTCATACAGATGATTCACTTCATCAGCAAGGGAGCACGCGTTGAAATAGTTTACAATTAGCACTCTAGATGTGGTTTCCCATTTCTCTCTACGTCTTTGGTGGCTTCAGCAAATTTTGTCCTGTCACTCCTACAACATGCCTAAATGCACTAAGAAGCCTTTCAACAGCTAGATATACTTCTAAAATTCTGAGGAAAAAAAACCCACTACATTTTGCATAGTTCCTCAATTTTATATTGTCACTACCTGATTCCCCAAACAAAGTGCAATCTCAATAAAAAAAAATCCATAGCAATGTGTTTTCCTGGCATAATGAAAGTAAAGAACATGTACAGATTTATAAGAAGCTTAAGGATAAGCACCTACCTGAGCTGACTCTAGCTCAGCAGGAATAAAGGAAAACAATCTACTCTCAACAACCCATTCAAAACTCATTCACATAGAAAGGGAAAGTAGACCATGAGGTGTCTGCTACTTTGACACACATACAAGTATCTTGGTCTAAGTCACTAATGTCACAACTTTGACTTTAATGCTGCTTCACCTTCTAACAGAAAGGAATGCTTATGCTTAATATCAAAACATCTTTTGTTACTCCTTAAAACATTAAGCTAGAAAGCAGGAGAGACAGAAAAATCATAGGCTATGCCTTGACATGAATACTGAAAAATATTTATATTCTGAACTCCCATATTTTTACCCCTCTCCTAATTATTTTATGTAAATTTGGATGGCAACACTAAAATGCAAGGTTTAAGGACAGCTACCTCATGACAATATATTTTTTGTTCAGTCTTAAAAAAAAAAAGTAGGGTTTTTTTAATCACTCGTAACAACATACTAGCTCTTAGAAAGTACTACCAGGGAAGAAATTTCAGGGCACAAGAACTAAGGACACAAAAAGTCGCAGAAGTACTGCCAAAAGCCTAAGGCCCCTTCACTGAAAAGCCACAATAACATGACGTATCAACAGTGTTCCAATTACCCCAACTGTAAACAGCCCACTGCCTAATCACTAATCCATAATAAAAAAATTATTATGCAAGATTCAGCTGAAAAATTTGGAAAGCAGAAAATCCCAAGCCAAAGTATGCAACCTGCAAGTTGTCTCACAGTATTTCCCCAACAGCCTGTGCTGTACTGCTGGAGAGGCAGCAACCCAGGGCTTCCAGGACAGGCTAAGGAGAGTTTATTTAAATAAAACTAGAGCCTGTTCAGATATTCAACAGTATTATAAGTAAATCCATTTTTAAGACACTCTGCTTTGAAAGCCTGATGGCTCTAGATGACTCCTAGCTTTTATGGTAAAATTTATCACAACCAAGGTTCACTTGCAAAATAGCCACAGCACTGGCACAGATGCTGGTTCTCAAATAATTTACTGAGTTTTTCTCCTACTCACACAGTCCCAACATGACTCAATGACAGACTAAACACTTGTCAAACACATGTTTATAAGATGTGTGCAATTTTTAGTTCAACCAGTCACGGGGTAATAAACTACAGATACCTCATACCAGCCACTTCACTATTAGTATATTCTAGAAATTTGTTCTGAAATTCGAATGTCTCAGGACAAATTAATGCTAAGCAATTTTCATAGAAACTACCAATGCAGAGGTAGCACCTCTGAAAAAAGTATTTGTAAAAACTAAGGCAGGTGGGTGATACATCCATGGAACTCCAGCAATATTACCAGGCACTACTGGGATCTCAGGTGCTGGTTTTTATTTATTCTCAGAACACAAAATTCTCTGTTACAAGAAACAAAAGTCTTTTACCACAAATAGAAATCTAAAATTATTAGTCCCATTGCTTGTTTGATCACTATACAAGAAAAACTTAAGGAGGTTATTTCTTAAGTAACTAAAATTACATAACTAAAAACCTAGACTACTTAAGTAACTAAATTCCATCTGTTAATTGAAAGGGAGAGACAGAACTTACATTCTACCTGACTATACTGCCAGCAAAGTTTTACCTAAAAATCTTCTCCACTCTCCTTCTGTTCAGAAAGAGAACTAAAATTTCATATACATCATCACAGCAACAAAATACAGCCATAAAATACATAATCACAACCCCTTTGTCATCCTCACATGAATAAAGCAGGTTTTTGGGGGTTTGGTTTGAGGTTTTTTTAAAATGAATGAATGTGCATACAGCTATGTGGAAAGCCATACCATAATTACAACTGTCTATAGACCTACACATTTCATACAATCTTCCATGAAAAAAATACATTAAAAGGCAACATGTTTTACCAGAGATTAAGGCATTTGGAAGTAAATAAAAACAATGAATTTAATACTGTTTTTAAGAATTAACAAGTCTTCTGTGCTACCACGCAGCTGCATAAAATGCACAGCATGCATCTGAGCTTACTCAAAGACACAGAAAAGTCACTTTGAAAGCTGCAAAAAGCTGGAAATACACAGTTGAGAAATACAACAATTTCTGCAAGCAGGGATCCCTAATTTAACAAAAATACATAGAAGACTTCCAAAGGGAATTTCTACAGCCCTTTGTAAAAGACAAGTTCACATACAATTGTGTCCTACCAGGAGAGATTAATGCTGTAGTTGGACACACAAAAAAACCTGCAACTCCTGAATTTCCTGGAGAACAGGCACCATTCCTGTGGGACGCCTGCACCAGTGGGATGCCCATCCACCAACACTTCTTGTGATTATCTAACTCCAGGTTCCTTCTTCCTTCCCTCTGCTGGCAGCAGGGTTGGGAATGCTGGACAGGCTCCTCACTGCAGTAACAGTGAGCATAAACCTGCTGAGCTGACAAGAACATCCTCCACAGGACACCACGATCCACAAGAGAACACCTGTCTAAAACAAAACTCTAAATGCTCCTTAAAAAAAAAAAAAAAAAGAGACACAAAACCTCTGCTTCCAGCAGGCAGATTTGACTGTGCATTTGACCACAGGGAGAATGTTATTAATACACAGACAAGCCCGTGTTCCTAACAGTGAAAATCCCTCAGATCTAGTCCTAACAAGAGGAATGTACCCTCAACTTCCCACTGGTCCCACAGTGAGTGCTGTCAAAAATGTGCCATATTCAGTATGCTATTCTAAAGTAAAGAAAATAGCAAGTCAACAATACAAGATAAAAGGGCCAGTGTGATGTACACCATCACCACGAAGTGCAGTCCTGGTTCCCAGCCACTGAAACACAGCCTGCTTGCAATGCAACAAGAGAGATGCTGAACACATGACAAACATATACTGAACACTGCCCCACATTTAAGGAAAAGAAAGGGCCGTGTGCCAAACTCAAATTAATCACCTAGTTTCTGGAGGCAGACTAATTCAAATCAATCAAAATAACAGAGAGATACCACATCAAAGTTGTAGCAGGGCAAACCAGAGAGAAAGACAGACAAAAGACAATGTTAGTGTATCAATTTTACCAGCTTGTACTGAAATTTGCTACACATTGTAACAGAAGGATTGTTACTGGTTAGAGCACAGTAAGAGATACAAATATCAGATTGCTGAGAACTGTCAAGAGTCCATTTTTTGCCATTCCCGCCTAAATGGGCACCTCTAAGAGAAGTAAAAAAGAAAAATTGCCACATTCTACCTAATTTTTCTCAGTTCAATTTTTTTTGTCTGTTCAGTTGCTTTTTTCCGAAACACATTACATAGATGTAAATACACATACAGGAAATTAGTACTTACAGTAAAAAAAATCTTGTCTGACAAATAGCTATTATTTTCCAAGAGGTTTACAAGCAACATGCAAAAAGCCCTCATCTACTGTGTAGGTTATTAAAATGAAAAACTACAGTTGAGAATTGAAGCTTTATGAAAACAGATGTTCAAAATACACAATTTCTCCCTTCAAGATGCAGAATCCCTTCTTGTCAGGTGATTCTTGGAACCTGAGTATGACAGGAACTGCAACTCATCCCACCGCCAGGTGCACTTAACTGCTGGTTTTACTGAAGTTATACTGTGCTTTGATCCTCTACCAGAATATAGAATAACCAGGCCAAGTATAGCAGGAGGGCACAAAGGTCATTTTGAAAATCAAATACAGGGGGTTTTTCAGATATATATATATATACACAATCATTATACACACATGATATACACAAGTATATACAATTCACTTGCGTATATATTATATACGCAAGTAAATTGAATATTGGATAATAAACACCCCTCTCCCCCTGTTATGTTGATGAAATTTATTTTCTTCTTAAAGCAATGCTAAAAAGCACCTATATTACAATGTCTCTTGGAAAAGACATGAAATAAAAACAATTTTAAACCAGGGAACAGGAGTAAGAACAGAAATTACCATCTTGGAAAAAGCAGAAAATTAAGTGTGGTGAATCCTGCTCTTCATTCAAAAAACCTGTTCTGAATAATAGTACAGAATATAAAGCCATGCTGCATACAAAGGACTTGAATTTCACATTAAATCTGTGAAAGGTAGAGCAGACCAAGTTTCATTCACAGATGCAAGCACTGCATCTCAAGAGAGCAAAGAGGTCTCACTTGTGTAATAACCTCACATATACAAAGGTCCACACTACATAAGGTCAAGTCACTAATGAGTCATTTTCCTTTAAATATGTACCATCACCAGAAACATTTCAACAGACACAGAGCTGGGATTTTTCACACTTTTATTTTATTGTTTTTACACAAAATTTAAGATATATTTATCTGTCATTCTTACCTTCACATGCCAAAAGAGAAGGTCAGAGTCTAAATGGGCAAGCTATGAAACCATCAGACTTTACAATGGACAGAAATTCCTAACTTCTGCTTCCTCAGATGGTAAAAATTACTGTAAATTAATAGAGCTGAAAGAAATGACACTCAGGAAATAACATATCAGCAACCCTGGGAGGCTTAAGAGAGCTGGATCCATTTATAGCAGAGTGCCTGAAGAGATCATTATATTATCTATGTTGATCTTCTATAGCTCACAGAACATCTGAAACATTTCGTCGCCCAGCCTATAATAAGCCCTGTAATTAGGCTACAGTGTTCTAACACAGAAAAACCCTAAGCTGCTCTATATGCAGCAGACCACCACAAAGGCCAAGTCATATGCAGCAGAGGGGAGCTAATTATTGGCAAAATTAGACTTCATGATGCCACCAAGCAATTTTTACACTGTTACTGCACATGAATTCCTCTGCAGCACTCTTGTGCCCGATTTTATTTCGAGCACTTGAACAAAGCCAAGCAACCAAACATTTATGAAAGACAGTTTCCCATACTGCTTCAAGCAGCTACTGCAAAACATATACAACTGCTTTGAACACTACAAAACATATACAACTCTGAGACATTCAAACCCAGCTTATTTAGTACCAAACTGAAGATAAATTAGGGGCAGTTAATATGGTCTCAGAGTACCCCATATCAAGGATTGGAGATGAAGACTTCTAGCTGGGGGTAAGTAATCTTTTAAAGTTCAAAAATAGGAAGCTGATGTTTCAGATCTAAACTGAAAAGGAAAAGGAATTCTGTTTAACTCTTAACAAAAGTGGCTATTAGAAAAACTAAACCAAGAAAGGAGACCCTTATACTTAACCCAAGTTTGCCTTTGTTTAAAGGTAAAACTGAATGTCCAAAAGATAGAACATTGTAACACTCAAGTTACAGAAAAGACACTGGTGACATTATAACCCTTAATACTAAAATCTAGCAAGATCAGGGGGAAAAAATGCAGGGACAAAGTAAGCAGCAGGAATATCTCTTCAGTGCAAACAAAGTAATCCTTAGAAAAGCTTACACAAACACACAGTACTTGTAGCACAATATAAGAAACTTGTTTTGTGAACTTAATAACCTCTGCTGTCCCTGTGCATTCTGATGTACTTCTCTGTCAGCATCTACTTCCCTATTTCTGTTTGGGATCCTTCTGCTTTCCAGCTCACCAGGGCTCCTTCTTTTGGTTGTTTTGGCTGAAGTCCCAGAGAAATAACAACGCCCTTGAGCTGAGTGTCAGAGAGTTCAAGAAGCAACAGGTGCCCAAGGGAATCTTCAACCTGGGTCTTTAGCACAGCCTCTGATAATGCATGACTTTTTTTCCCAAACAGGAACATGGAATCGAGATACAGACAGCCTGACTGAAAAGCAAGAGTAAACAATTGCTCTGAGACAAGAACTTCCTTAACTTATGTGTTTGGTTTTTTCCCCCTTTTGCTGCAGGAGTGCCCCTGAACTTTGGTTGATGACATCCTAACGGGATTTGCTTAGCTTTCTACTTACTAGCCTCAGTGCCTCACAGAAGATTTCCTCATCAAATACTGACTTCTGATTTTACTTCCAACATCATAGAAGTAAAGGAATTGACATTTAAAAGCCTCTGAATCAGATGCACAAAACAAAATGAAATTAGAGAAAACAGAAATTGTGCTCTTTCTATTTACCTAACACTGGGGGCCAAAGGATCATTACTTCACTACTGTCTTCATGAACTGTGAACCAAGTTCTTCAAGTTTGGTTTTCCTCAGAAATCAAAAAAAAAGTTTCATTCTGAGTTGATGACATATTTAGTGCCAAAATAAAGGACTTCTTTAATTTTTCATCTCAGCTAAAAAAACTCCAAGACCTTTTGGCTGAATTAAAACAAACCCTCCCCAGTTTCTAGGCACTGAATCTGTATTCTTGACTACTGAATCAAAGGTATAAAAAAATCCCAACACAAACACAAAAAAACCCCACCACACGTGGATCATACACTTATGATTCCAAAATAAAAAAATGCTACATTTCTCATAAGTCATGAGCCTTTCTTCAAGTACTTTTGAAATGCTAAAAACCCTTGCCTAACAGAGATATTTGATTCTCTCTCAACCCAGGAACTCCTTTTCTTCCATCTTCTCTTCCTTCATTCTTCTGCTTCCACCTCCTTGTTAGATTAGCAGGATTTGGCTTCCACTCCCACTCCCTTTTTCACAAGAAGGCTGCTTTGAATAAAAAGGAGACAGTGTCCTACTAATGACAGACCCTTAGGGCATCTTCTTCACTTACACTATCCTCAATATTATTTTTTTTCTTCTACAACTTACTTTTTTCTTTTTCATAGACATTCCTCTCATTCATCTTCTGCCTAGTTTCAAAAACTATGTACCTTCCTCAAGTACCTCTTGCATCCTTAATTTTCTACCCTTTCTTACTTTCCCTGTGCCTTTTTTAAGCTTGCACATTTAGGCCATTACTTCTTTTCTCTATATATTCTACTTCCACATCATCTAGTAATCACTAATAAAATTAAGTATTTAAATATGTTCTCACAGCCATTCTCATAGCTTTAGACACTTCACTCTCCTTTCTGCTCCTTCTGGACTCTCAGAAGAGACTTATTTGTTCTGACCATTTTTCATGGCAGCTCTCTCATTCAACCCAACCTGTTGAGCTTTTATTGTAATGCACACAATTTACAGATTCCCCAAAACCACATCCAATGGATCTAATGGGTTGTATTGGGAACTTCACAACCTGAACAGAATGCATAAGGCTATTCCTTGCCTTCCAGTAAACACTTGAATTTTCAAAAGAGTTCATGCCATCTCACTAGGAACTACTATGACAAAAGATGTTTCAACTCCAACACTGTGTCAACTCACATCTGGGGTTTTCTGTTTGAAGCCTCTGATGACAGGCATTCCCTTTTTGTTCACTGGAGACTCACTCTTGCTCATACCATGACATGTTGCAAAATAAAGACACTGTGTTCATTTTAACACGTAGTTTCAAGTGTTGGGAGTATGTACTGTTTTTTTACAATAGGTTACAGTTGAAACTGTCCACAGCCAATTTTGGAAATCTAATTTTTTTTATAATAACTTTCTGATATTTTGGACTGGTCCAAAGGTCATTCATTTGGAAAAGAGGGGAAAAAAAAAAGGAAGAAATCAAGTGTTTTACATTTTAAAGGAAGATCACTTGCTTTTTAATTAATTTTGTTGTATTTTACACTTCTAAACCTTAAGAAACTGGATTCATAGTTTCTTTATTTGCTAATTCTATGAAGAGTCTTAAAACACCTAATACTACTTAGCTTGGTTTCCTCCTATTTGTATGCACATTGAACCTTGTTACAAAATAGATGAGGTTTTTTCAGGATGAGTGTTGGTTGGGTTTTTTGTTTGTAGTTAATGGTGACCGAGTAGCACCAAATCTAAATAAAGCTATGGCTTTAATCATCTGACTCAATTTTGCATAACCACCAACAACAGAAGAGCAACAATCTTCATTTTAAACTAAAAGCACATGAAAATTTGAAAAAGTTGGTTTACCTTCCATTTCTTCCTCAGGAACCTAAATCCTCAAAAACTCATGTGTGTACACACAGGTCTTCTTCTAGAAACACTACCCTTCATAACACTTCTTACAAAATGATGCCAAAAGGAAACTAAACACAGTATGAGACACAGATTTAGAGGACAAGAAAGAACTTTAAAAAGCCTGAAGACAATCAGAGCAGAGCAGGGTTTCTACAACTCAGGGTCACGTTTGCTTGGAGATGAGGCTTTAACAGACCAGAAACAGTCTGCACAGAACAACCTGTTTGTCCCAGCCACGAGACACCCCCAAATTTGAAATAAAGCTACCAGCTGTCTCAGCAAGATGCCATGTCACTGTTATGTGGGGTTGATCTATGAAGTCATTTTCTTAGAATACTTACCACTAAATCCCAGTTATTTTGTTCAAGCAACGTTATAGCTTCATCAATATTTTCAATACCAGTACATGCCTAAAAATAAAAAAGAAGCAGTAAACAGAATTAAAAGCATTGATCAAAATCAGGGTATTAATACTTATAATTCAATTAATTTCAGTAGGATGACAGGAAAGGTATAGGTTTTTCCTTTCTGTTATGAAAGGGCAATCCAGAAATCAGACTTCAAGTTTTAAACAACAAACATTTAGATATAATGCCCTGTTCCACCAGAGGATTCTTGTGTAACCTTGAGCAAGCCACCTAGGGAAGCAAGACCAAGTAGTTATTTGTAAAATTAGGACAATAGTGCTGTCCCACAAAGGCGTTTTGAGAATTCTACCTTCAAAACTTGAAGCACTCATACTACTTTAAAAGGGAGCACAAAAAACCTTGAAGTTCTAGCTCTGTACTCTGGCTTTACCTAGTTCAAGAAATCTAACACAATAGCATTTTTAAGGTAATGTTAACCTCACAAAACCGTATTTTAAAATGAGCTTAATTCCAAACAAAAGTGCACCTCTACTCAGCAAAATCCATGATGCAGCAACCTGCTGCCTTTTTTTGATACCCAGACCTTTTCAACTATTCAACTTCAGCAGGCAGAGCACTGCTCTTCATTCTGCCACATATTTGCTACCATTCACATTGAAGCATATCAGATATATTTTACCAGAGGTGAAAAAAAAGGAAACAGTTAAGTTTATTTCTGGAATTTATCTTTCATCCTAACCGAAGCTATGCTCTGTATTCAAACACACAAGAGGAGTTCAGACTTTTACAAGATCTGAAACATGATCGTGTTCCTTCTGCTCTACCACAGAGTTATATAAAACATTTATATAAAACTGCACCAAAAAAATAAAAACCCAAACCTTTTAACAGTAATAATGCAGAGCTAGATAGCAGCAGCAAACAGATCAGTTTTCCTGATTCTCTTTATGTCGTAAGAGAAGAAGGAGGCTAAGCAGACACTTTTTCCTTCCAAGACATAAAAAGCCATCAGGTCATATATTTGCCATGTTCTGACTTTTCTCCAAATTTACAAGACATAAAAAGAAGAAATCACAGAGAAATTCAAGGCCAATTCTCTCTTCCTAAATTCAACACTGAAAAATTCCACACTTACAAAGCACTACATGCAGTATGTCAACACAAAATGGACCAGCCTGAAGGACCCCAAGGATCACAAGATAAAATTATGGAGAATTTTGCCTGCAGAGGGGAGGCAGCAGTTTCTACTGCTACACAGTGCTCTCATGACCACGTTGATCCTCTCTGCAACAAGACAAAATTTCTTCCACTTCAGAGCATGCTGTGTTAATGCTGAATTTCACCCACTTCACATCAGGAGTGCTAAAACAATAGCACTTTGCTCTTCAGAAGCATCATTTTGCCTTATTTTCCATTATTTCTTGCAGTTATTTCTGAAGTTAAAAATGAGACAATGCTTCAACACAATCCCTAGCAAATGCTTATGCATTTATATACACTTATGCCAGGTAGGTTTGAGGAGTACAGGGCTTGAGCTTGTCATTTCTGAAATCACAGGAGGGTTCGTGCTACCATCAACCTGCCACTGGAACTGATGTCAACAGCTCTGCTGCAAAAACCTTACTTTGAGAAAAAGCTCTGCAGAAGTGACAGTCTGGGATTCTGTTTACATTTGAGTGAAATACTCTTAATCAGGTCATTACAGAAATAGTTACTATTTCTCATTTGTCAGCCCTGCAAAAATCTGTATGACCTTTTTAAGAACTACATTGTGTTCCAAGCTACAATAAGAAGTTGACAAACTGTTGTTTTCACCCCTGGGCTGTGCAGATGAAGTTAAGGAGATGGTACCTACAATTCAGGATTTAAACTGGTTTTAGTTGCTCCCTCTTTTTATCATCCCTGCAGCTCTGCTGACTTGCCACTGACCACTCTTAGCCCACACTAACTGCAAATCAATTCAGCTCACTTCAGCATACTTTTATTTTGAGATAAACTAAACAAAAGTAGCTTACCCTTCCGCCAGAGCGCACAGCGAAAGGAGTTAACTCATCACAGCGAAGGCAGAGTAATTAAACAACTAATTCACCTGTGTGTCTGCCTCCTTCCTGAATCATCTTTCTGGTGATTTACAGTGTAAAACAGAAGCCTGCTCTTGGTCACTTAGCAATGCAGAGTCACTGGGTAACAAGAACGGACAGGTGCAAACACCAGCTGAAAATAAAAATCATCAGAACTCGTAATAGGCAAGACAAGCAGTTTTGGTTAAAATCTTTGCACCATTTTTACAATTCCTTTTAATAGTTGATTTTGAGGAGTTCTTAAACTAAGGTTTCACTTTCCAGATGGACCATTTTTGCTAGTTGTCAATAAAACAGAAAACAAACATTTCAGAATTGCAGCAGGAAAGAATGAGTGCTACTTGTCAAGGTAACCACGAAACAGACATCCCAGGATCTTCCTCAACACACTGTTAATGTCAGAGTTGCAGCAAACTAAGATTATCTAGAATCCTATTATATTTCACTATATACTACACACTACAACATACAAATCCCTGTATCAAGTCAGAAGCCATTAGTAAGACCAAAAACCCCCCGCAACTAAAAATCAAAGCTGCTTCCTTGTACCTGCCTCATGTCATGCAAGCTAAATTAAAGAAAATCATCTGGTTTGCATGTCTTTGATTTTCCCTAAGAAATTAAGCACACAAGACAGGCAGTCCCTCACTGGCAAGCGTGACGTGACGTCAAAGGCTCTGTAGTGACAGATTAGTCCCAGAACAACCTGGCCTGCTCCTGCCTTTGTTTTCTTTAGGGAAACATACACAGGAAACCAGCAGGTTCTGTGAGCAACAGAATTAACAAAGTGTGGTTCCTCATGGGTTTGTCTCTCACCCCTAAATGCAAGGGCTGATTTACGCTTTTCCTATGGCTGGAATATTTATAAGAGCTTCTGGAATTTATAAGAGTTTATTTTAATGGACTTCTTTCCGTGTTACCTGGCTGTATTTTCATTAAATTTGGAATCATTTCATTGGTACAAGTCCAAGGGACACCTGGCACCTTAGGGCTCTATGCCTTACTTATCTAGAAAGGCAGACTACAATTCACAGGGTTTAATTATTTACAGTACCTAAAGATTTTTTCCTCCTGTTTATTCCTCTTATTCTACCCAAGCAAGAAACAAACAAACAAAAATTTAATAGGAAAAAAGTTAAATTTGTGCAGAAAGAGAAGTGAAAAAACCCTTCAAAACATAGCACAGCAGATGAGCTCTAAAGATGCAAAAATACATCTTTTTGAGTAAGCAAAGTAAGGGGCTAAGGAGATATTTTATTATTCACATATTTTATTCAGCTTTATTTTCATGAGAGACCTGCTTAACAGAAGGCATTAAATATTTTAAAATAAAATTTCTACATGAATACTACTAAACCTTGTTTCAATCAACAACCAGCACATCCTCTAAGTCATCAAAAGATGAAAGAAACAAACCACCACAGAAAAGGTAAAACCTTGAAGGCTCACTGATTTGTAAACCTTTACACATCAGAAAGAAACCAAAGAAATTTTTTTTGGAGGACAAAGGAGAAGAAAAGGTAGAACAAGTTCTTCCTCCTCCTTTTCTCTGCATTTCCTGTAAATCTAGGATATCATTTTCAGCCTTCACAGCAGCTCCAGAGACACTGCAGTCACTTCTGTGCTTTTCCAGACCACACGAGAGAAAAATGAATGCAAAGATGAGAAAACTATTGTTGTGTATGGAATACATAATCAGAGTCTGAAGATAAAGTTATTTAATGTTAAAACAACTTTCTTAGCATCCTGCTTTTCCAGGACAGGTAAGTGTTTCCACCAGGCAGACTGAGATTTGCACATAGTAACATTTCAGAGTGCTTCTCCAAATTTTTTTCCATGTAGCTTCATGTCCCTTTAAGTGATGGAGACCTTACCCTTGGAATGTTTCACAGGTAACCATCAGGGGTCCTATCCTTGCATAGTAACCTTAACCTTAATAAAAGAAGCAAAGTAGTTACTGAGGAAACAATTCAATAGGAAAGAAGTTGTGAGGGCAGACAGACTTCAAGGCATTTGAGACAAATCTAGGAGCTGCTTCCAGAAAGCCGTAATGCAGGATGACAGACGGGCTCTTCTAAATCCCTTACAGGGTGGTCTGACCCCAGCAGCTGTAACAGCTGGATCTGGATTTTGAGACCCTCTGTGACACCCCACCTCAACAGCACAGGCTTCAGCCCACCTCCACATCCCAGGGGAGCAGCTGCCTTCCCCATCTGGCAGCAGCTGCTCCCCCGGCACCTGCTGCAGGGATCCAGGCAGTTGTTGCACGGCGGAGCTGGAAGGGCCAACTGCTGCTCCCAGCACAGAGAGCCGGGCTGCTCCCGCTCCTGCTGGGAGAGAGCACGCAGCTGCTGTGCCTCAAACACAGCCAGGCCACTGCTGCCCCGACAGGCACTGGGTGGCAGCTGCTGCACAGGAGCTGGGAGCAAATGGTATTTGGCAGCAAGGCAGGATGTCTCTCACCTGTGGCACCATTCCCCTTCTCGCCAAGGCAAAATGTGGCAGGCAAAGTATCCAAAAGGCCACATTTGGCCTAACAGCAGTAGCTGGATATGGAGGGCTTAGTCTCAACATTCCTTTTGAACAATTCCGTATTTCCTTTAGCTACTAACAGTAGCTATGTTTTCTCCAAAAAGGGACCATCTCTAAGCTAACCCAAACTAGGCCTAGAACATTTTGTACAACAGGTTCAGGCCCATTAAAACCAGGCAGACAGACAGCTGTGAATTACACGGGGTACCACTCACTCCTGTCACAGTCAGATAAAAAAAAACCAAAAGATCTGCAGCTCAGCCCATCATTTCAATGTTTATCCAAAGCTACAATGCCCAAAGAAACAACTACATGAAGGCACCAAGAGATTCAACAGGATTACCTAGGAAGAAAAGCTTTCACCCTCTGGGATCTCCCACACAAGCTCAGGAAGTCAGCATTAACCCACCTGCAAGTGCACAGACAGCACCCTAGGAAGTGCTCACTTTTGAAAGCACCAAATAAATTTTTATCACTAGATAGAGCAAGGCAACTAGAGTTAAATCTATTCCATAAAGTTACATGAGGTTTTCAAGAGAAATAAGAAATGCTGGCAAAGAACATATATTGTTAAAAATCAATTCACTATCCCTTGGGTAACTTGCTCTTCAAAAGTTGAGAGAGACTAAGAGCATGAAAAACTCTTTGAGTCCAGGCCACAAACCTGCTCAGAAGGACAGATGAATTACCCAGATCAGCAGCTTAAAAACAACAAACCACTCAGAGCTGTTCTTGGTAGCATTTGAGATATAGCAAATGATATTACTTATCTCCCTGCATATTTCCTCTATAATAGAACCAAGATTTACCTTGCTGTTTTATTTACCTCTTCAATTACAACCAGACAGTTCACAGACACACTTCAACTCCCTGGCAGGTTTTGCATATCTCCAAAGACAGGGAGTCTACAGCCTCTCTGGGCAGTTTGTTCCAATGCTTTACCACCTTCACTGAGAATTGTTTTTCCTTATATTTAATTATAATTTCCCAAGCTGTAACCTATATCCACCGCCTCTCAGCCTCAGACTGCAACTCCAAGAGAAATTTGATTCTGTATTGTCTGTTATCACCCACTGTACAGCTGGAGACAGCAACTAGATCCTCCTGTAGCCTTCTCTCCCAGGCTACACAAAGCCAGCTCCCTTAACATCACCTTTCACACAAAAATGCTCCAGCCTCCTCCCTTCCTAGGTAACCCTTCACTGGACCTGCTCTGCTTTGTCAATGGAGTGACTGATATTGAACACAGCACCCCTGGCAGCAGGGGTCTCACCAGAACAGTGTGAAAGAATGGCCTCCCTCAGGCTCCTGGAACACCAGTGCAGCCCACTCTGTGGCTACTACTTCTTCTAGAAAAATCCTTAATTCCCTTTCCAAGCATTCCTAACAAAAATCAGGTTTCTGGATGCAAGATTTTTAAACAACCTAACCCTGAGTTTCCTCTTTCTAGAGTCAAACACAGTACTTTGCTTCCTTTTCCCATCCATTATGCGGAGAATGGCTCAGTAATCAAGGATAATTATCAAGTCTATAAAGAACCAAGGGTATACCAGATTGTATCTGCTAGAAGTCCCCTCAAACTCAGAAAGATTTAGGACCCTAATTCACCCATGACATATTAACAAGTCAGAAAATTTTCGTTAAATTCACACATACACTGCTGCAATGGTGATTACTTCAAAGCTATTGAAACCAAGTGTAACACTTCTTCCCCCAAAACAGGTGAAGTTAAGCCAATACACCCAGCCAAGCAAGTAAAGGCTTTAGCACCATAGTACCAAATTTAGGATGCCTGTGTAACTCCCTGTTGGGCCATCAAGAGATGCAGCACATTCAGACACTCACAACTGAGATTTTTTGGTACCTCAGTTCTTCTCATCCCAGACTCCCACCTGTCTCAGGACCACCTCCACAGACTACATCAGCTACACCCCTCTGTGGCATCCCTGCTCGTTCTAACCTTGCAACAACCCTACTGGTGTACAGACTGTTCTTGATATGAGTCATCCATGGTTATTAAATTAACTTTTATTTCTGCTTCAGACAAACATTTAAAAAACAACATCCAGGCATATTGACCAAGACACAGACTGAAAGGTCACCTACTGCAAGCTTCTAACTGAAGAGATAAGAATGCTTCTCTGTTTTTACATAACTCAGAAGATCATCTGGTAAAAATTAAGCTGATTCACCAGCTGTTCATTTAGCAAAAACAAGCTAATTTACTTACCAGCATCAGAAATCAAGAAAGGGTTTTAGGCAAATACGCCAGGATAAAGTTTGCCCAACGCATTTCAACTCCCACACCCAACTATTTACAAGTTTCATCATTCTACTATTTGAGCATCCCCTTAAGCAAAGCAAGGGGGGAGGAAGGGGGGGAGAAGAAAAAATAATATTTCTGAAGGTCACAAAAGACATTTCAACCTATAGCTACCAAGCAGACAGGAGTGAACTTTGCCCACGCTCCGAGATGACTGCAAGCCTTCCAAACAAAGCAAGCTGGGGACAAAGTCTAAACTGGTAGCATGAAGCTCTAACCACTTCTCAGCAGAACTAACTAACTCAGCACCACACTAACCACTTTCAAATGGATTCCAGCAGACTGTGAACTCTCTCAAGACTCTGGAGCAAATTCTGATTCCAGAATACCACGAAGACAGATCCCTAGGAAGCCCATGAGCTGAGCCAAGACATGAAGTCAAGCCTCCCAAGCCTCATGCTAACACTCTAGTGTTTAAGCCACACACACTACATACAAAGAGCAGTGGTCAAACTGAATTAAAAAACAAACCAAAAGTCAGTACCCGTTAATTAGTACTCTACACTACCAAACCCATTTGTCTTTCCTGAAGACTGAAGACAGGCTTTACCCAACAACTACAAAAATGTTTTAGTTAGGATTATCCCAACGTTTCTGTGTTTGTTTAATACTTTCATTAAGTATGTCAGTGAAGGCAAAACCCCAAGAGTTCCTGAATCATCTTGCCCTTACAGTATCACATAAGAAAAATTGATGGAAAAAAGAAAATAACTGTATGGATCAAACAAACGCTTGCTTACTGCACATTTGCACTCATTTTTCTCCTCATTGTCTAAAAAGCAGAACTTTAAAAACAACTCAAGAATAAATAAAAGCCACTTTCTACATAGGCACACAAAGGATGAGTACTAATCCATACAAGAAATATTTCAGTCAGCATTCCACACTCTATTTTAATTTTTTGTGAAGAACAGGACAGCAAGGAACAGACATATTCTTCAAAACCTGGAAAAGGCACTGGCATGGCTTAACTCCAGCCAGCAGCCAAGCCCCATGGAACTGCTCACTCACTGCCTCAGCAGTGGGACCAGGGAGATAATCAGAAGGGTAAAAGCTGGAAAACTCATGGTTTGAGATAAAGACAGTTTAATAGGCAAAGAAAAAGCCACCCATACAAGCGAAGCGAAACTAGGAAATAATTCCCTGCTTTCCATGGGCAGGCAAGTGTTCAGCCACCTCCAGGACAATGGGGCCCCACCACATGTAAAGGTTACTTGGGAAGACAAATACCATCACTCTGAAGATCCTCTCTTCCTCTTTCTTCCCCCCACTTTACACATCAAGCATGATGTCACACGGTCTGGAAAATCCCTTTGGTCCGTTTGGGCCCCCTGTCCCAGCTGTGTCTCCTCCCAACTTCCCGCGCACCCCCAGCCCCCTTCCCAGTGTGGCAGTACAAGAAGCAGAAAAGGCCTTGGCTCTGTGCAAACCCTGCTCAGCAGTAACAAAAACATCTCCTTATTATCAACTCTGTGTTCAGCACAAACCCAAAGCATAGCCCCTTAACAGCCACTGGGAAGAAAATTAACCCTACCCCAGCCAAAACCAACAGGCATCCAGAGCAGGGAAACAGAAGCACATTCAAATTCCAAGCACAGGTCACACCAACAACACAGGCCAACAAGGACTGAAAACAAACAAACAAACAAACAAACACAGTTTTCTAAAGACATTAAAATTATATAAGCTTTTAAAAGCATCCGGACAAGAAAACCTGACAGTAAGTCAGTGGGACCAATGGAAGAAAATAGTAGAGAAGTATTCAAAGAAGGCAAGGGCATATCAGAAAAGCTGCATGAATTCTCTGCACTGATACCCACTACTGAAGAACTTTGGGACCATTCCTGCAACACAGCTGATCTGTACAGAAAATACTCCCATCCTAAAATGTCAGCAGAGACATATAGAACAAACCACTACATTTGTGGGAGTCCCCAGAATTTTAAAGGAACTTAAATACAAGTTTTTCACAGCAGACTCCTCTTTAAATCAGTCTTGATTAAAGGTGGAATCAACACCACATTCCCACAGTGCTGACATTAGTTTTTTGTGGTGCAAAGCAGAAGGGGTTAAGTTTTCTACAGTTCAAATTTGACTTCTGTACTAATAAGAAACAGCAGAAATTCCAATAAAGGATATAAAATAGACTTAGTATGTACATGTATACGACACACTGAGGAAAAGTGAACACAGCTTTTATAGAGCAAACTCACGTATCACAAAACTACTCAAATGTCTCTCAAGAAATCAGTCAGCTGAAGAACACAAGACTAACTCGAGCTGATACAGTTTATTTTCAAAGTTTTACAATAAACCCCATCATCAAGCTTTCAAAATTCTGACTTCCAGAAACTATGATGAGGCAAATACATTCACATTCTATTTCTTTCAGCTCTTTCCTAAGGACCAGCCACTGCTGTAGAAGAGACATTAGGCCAGCTGAGTCTTCGATCTGAGCTGATATGGCACCTTTGGTATTTGCTCACACAAACAACCTGACCTTTAGAAAAAAAAAAATAATAGAAGTGACACAGTTTCAGTGTTCTTGTCTTTATAAATTGTTTCCTGCGATAAAATATGAAACCTATATAAAATAACCCAAGGGCTAACGTACTCTGTTCTAGTTTCAAAATGCCTCTTAAGAATTTCAGCTTTAATGAATTATCTTTTGAAAGCATAACTACTGCTGTGGAACAAAGACGTGCTCAACCAGTCAGACATAGAGGACCACAGATGACTATTTCCATAGACCAAACAACATGTCATGCATACATGAGGGCTTTGATTTCCTCTTTGAGCAGTTTCTTTTTACAATTGCACATTAACTACTCAACTCTAAAAAATGGGCTTAATTAGTAGGTATCAATCCAGCCAGTAAGCATGTCATTTCCTTTCATCCAAATAATGAGGGAAGAGTAAAATGTTAGGTACTTCCCCAGGTCTTTTATTCTAGCTCTTACAGTAGTTAAAGGAAAGGACTCATCTAATGGCTGCCCCACATATGCACAAATTTATTCACAGACTAGAAAAACACGAAATCCTAGCAAAGATATGCCATGTAGTTCCTTAAAAAAGCTAACTTGTGCTTCTAGTATGGAAGTGTATGAAAACCAGGCTTGCTATGGTAACTGAACCATAAGAACTGCCCAAACAGAGAAGAAAACTCTCCCCTTTCAGGCTTTCCAGCTCCAATACAACATTCTCAAGATGGGAGATTCTCAAGGCCCCTTAAGATATGTAGCAAATGGCTCAAATGCTCATCCCCTCCCACACCTCTTTCCATACAAAAATATGAACTCAGTAAGTGTAAAGTATAAAGTTTACTGTAAATGATCCTTGCTTACCAAGATATATTAGCCACGTGGTATTTTCAATATGACAAATAATTTTCACATTATCTTTCAATGAAAGCCCATCCCTAGCCTTTGGGAGTACATATAATTAATAATTTCAATATTATAATTAGTATTGGTTGTCATGGCATTTGAAAAAGGATCCTACAGCTACCACCTCTCAATCTGTTTCAGTGACCTACTAACCCAAATACCTATATGAATGGGCTGATGGAAATGGTGACATGATTACTATGATGTGAAGAGTCTTTTCAAGGTAATTGAATGAAAAAAACAGAATAAACCTATTTCTAAAGACAAATTGGTGCTCCAGTGGTAAATTATTTAGGTTTCTATCGCAGGGGTGTAATGCACACAAACCATAGTATCCTCTTTCTTCTCTATAAATGTCAGTTAGTATTTCTAATTAACTACCTGCCCTTACACAGCAGAATTTAACTGGCTTTTCCATGAACAGCTATCAATGGGAATATCCAAGTTATGTTTCTAAAAGGACACCACTCTTACTCCAACTTCTTATTTGTGACTCTGGAACCCACTTCACCTTCAGTTTAAAGGCCAGTAAATCAAATTAGCCTTGTTCTGATGAACCTGAACTTTGGGATGACAACTGAGCCTTAACGTACCTAGAGAAATGAAACTCCAAAAACCCACAAAGAATAAATTAATAGAAGTGATGGCAGAAGTGATTGGTAGCAGACAATCTCTGGAGTACTGGATTTCCTTCCAGCTGCTCTGGAGAGAGCTGCAGAGCTTAGTTCAGCACCCATTGCACTCTACATTCTACAGAGAGGCCACACAAAAAAGGGCTTTGGTTTGAGCAAGACTGAGGTTTTAAGGTCAGACAGATCTGAACCCATGTAAACCCAGATATTTAGGGAGACTTTCTGATGAAAATGTAGGCCCCCAAAAACTTTAAATCTTCGGAAAGTGTCCCCCAGCTTATGTTTAAACTTTGACTGGAACTCTCTTCAGCACCTATCTTTTGTTGAGGACCTTGTTCCAAATTCCCAAACACTCCACTGAAAGCCTGCAAAGAAAGCAAGAACAGCCCTTTCTGCCCCAGTGCCTTAATGACAAAACATGTCTTTTTCTTTCAGAAATCAGTATTAAGGACATCAACTCTGAGATTTGTTCAGAACCCACAGTGAATGGTTTATCCTTACAGAAATGTTTGAAACACTTTCCAGCCCCCATTGTAAGTCACAGTCCAGGGCCAGAATCAAGGGTACTGACTTAAAGCTACTCCTGTATCTGCCTACCTTTTCCACCCATCAAATTTTTATACTAGCAATAACTTCAAATGACAGAAAACCTCAGCCACCATGCCAACACACACAGAAGAAAGCAAAGCTCACTTAGCACCCTGAAAAAAATAAGAACACACACATAAATTCTGCACAAAGACTGTTAGTGAAAACTGTGTGCACAACTGAGATAATCTTCTACAGGGCTGAAGCAGATAGGAACAAAAAAAACCCAAACCAAACCAAAACCAAAGAAAAAACTTTATCTTGTCAGTTATTTAATAGCACTGTGTTAACCTCCAGGTGAAAAGATTCTCCAGTTTCTTTAATTTTCGCCATTCCAGAAGGAAACAAGTAGATTGAATTACAATTAATTCTTCAAAAACAAACAAACCAAAAAATAATAAACTGATGTATCACTGTCATGGTCAATTTTATAATTTAAAACATGATCATTTAGCATGCTTTCTCACTTTTCTGCAACTGATGGCAATGAGGTTCTTCCTTCCCAATTTCCCCTTGCTCCTCCCACAAACCTGTTTTTATGAAAGAGATTGACACAAAGTTGAAATTTGAAAAAAAAAAAAAAAAAGATATTTTTATACACAAGTGTGTGAATCGCACAAAAGTAGTCTATTATCCAGTTAAAAAAAATGGAAAAGGAAAAAGAAAAAAGCACATACCTTGATTTCACAATGAACACAGATGAAAGAGGGAAGAAGAAAAGTACCAGAAATCCATTGTCTCAATGGATTTTTGAATTCTGTCATTTCAGTCTGAAATCCTCCCACCCTGACCAATTCCTGAGCTACTTATTTATTTGGTCAATGAAAAACGTGAATTCTTTGAAAAATTTCCTCCGGAAGCTCCATGTGCCAGATATTCTTGTAATATATGGACACACAGGAGCTGGAGCTGGCAACTCCCACAACACTGCAACCCTTAGGCCCACTCTACATTTAGGATTGTTGTGAGGACAACCACACAGCATGAACAAAGTGGTCCTATAGCTGGACACAGCTTATAAGGACAAAAACATATTCTTGCTAATTTTAGTTCCAATCCTAAGTGAAGCTGTAAAAACAAAAGCAAAAATGCTAGTGTGCAGAAACATCCCACACTTCTGCCAATACTCAAACTTTGGGAATGAAAACCAATCTATGCCAATTAAATGAAGTTCTGTGCAACTCGATTTTACAATTTAAAAAAGAAGAAAACCTCTGTTTCCTTCATAGTGCAAAGCAGACCCCAAACTGAATGTACCATGTGAGTACCTGAGTACCCCACTGAAGATGGAAGAACACTTTGTAGTTAAACATGACAAACAACAGAAGAACAGTTGCTAAAAACTTGGTAGAAATGATATGCCCTTATTTCCCCCAGTATGTGCAGTATGTTGCAGCATCACTCTTCTACCAATTCACATGCAGCTACCTTTTTGAAGAATTTATGCTACAAACACAAGCTGTTGTGTTTTTTCCTATGGAGTTTTTCCTTTATGCCAATGACACTTTGTGGAGAAGTTCTGAATTGCATTTAGAAAAAAGCTAAAACTTGTTTGTGTGCTGAACTCCACATCAGCTACTTCCACTGAAAACAATCACACTACTCATGTACAAAGCACAGCTTCTGCATAATCTTTCCTAAGTGTGGGCCTAAGAAGGAAAAGTTAGGCAGGTTGCTTATACAGCCCACATGCATGAATACGCATTTTGTGCTCCCTGGGTAGCACACAGTAGCCTCATTAAAAAGGAGAGGAAAAGAAAATAATTATAAACCACACAGAACAGGCTCAAATTGTTTTAAGACATTACGCAAAAATATTTTGGTAGATCACTCACTGTGTTTTATGCTATACTTAAAATATTTCATAAAATTCCATGGATTTATGTATATGTGTGTATATATATGTATCTACAAAACACTTTTGTTAAAGTATTTCTCTTTAGTACCTCCAAATGCAGAAGTAACCTGTTACTACAATCAAAACTAAAAAGAAAAAAACAAATGTTCCTGCTCTAGCTGAAACCCATGGCAAAACCCCTAATGACTTTGGAAGATACAAAATAAATCCATGAAAGCTTCACAAAAGCTTCAAGTATCAGCATCATTATGATTTCACTGATTATTTTTTTTTTATGGGGAGAAAAAACCCTTTCAGCTTTTAGAAATTTAAAGACCACAACTCTACCCCCCTTAAATATAACTTGGGAAAGTTATATAAAGTATGACAGTGAAATGGTGATTGAAGTTTCCCTCCCGATTTAATTCACCAAAGATTAGCTGAACTAAACTACAAAGAATTGCTTTTGAAATTTTCACTGAGTGCAACAATCTTCAACAACATACTTCACATAAACATAGAAGATGGCAGCAGAACTCTGAGAAATGCATTTATTAATTAAAAGGTACAGAAAATATAGAAGGGAAATCATGCAGAATTACTTCGCACATAATGTTTTCTTTTCCATTTAAATTCTTAGAGAATGAGTTGCAAATTCCATCAAGTATTTAAAAGACCCAAAAACCTTTACTGTTTTGTCACAGTCTAAAGATTCGAGGCCTAATAATGACTGACATTGTCCTTTACTAATCTGAAGCTTTAACAGCATGACAAGTGACAGTTCAGTGCTTCAAAATCAGGTAGACACTTGATATTATCTTTAAAAAGAAATACAATGAAACAGAAATACAAAGCTGTCTGCTGAAATACAAGAGGAAAAGGTTTGGGTTCTTTTTAAGTAAGGATTGGTATACGATAAAATACTTCCTGTGTCCTAGGTTCAGACACATTATGTCATCCACCCTTGATCTAAAGCTGGTTTCTATGACTCCACCACCCACCTGCAAGTTTGCAGTGATACTTACTTGTCTTCATGGTACCAAACACTGCAGTTGCTGTTATAGTTTTATTAATGGTTTCAAAATCCAAGCACAACAATACTGCAAAATAGCATAAAACACTTGGAAAGTGTAAATCTGTATTGAAAACTCTAATAAACAAATAATCTTACATTCACCAGCCACTAATTTCATCATCTGGGATTCCTGACTGTAAGTTCACGTAATAACGTGGGATTCCATAAGAATCTGTCCCCACTGGTATGAATGCAGAATTGGGGTCCCAGTTTCCTTTCACGTGGTGTGCTGCTCCTGGAAAAACTCCTTTATGAAATCCCAGCCTTAAAACTGGGATGTCATCCCTCATATACACAAAAGTATCTCCAAGCATAACAAAGTAGTATCAATATAGCAACATTTGTTAAGCATTTTAATGAATATGGGTGTAAGATACTGGGGTACAGAAAGGGCTGACAGTGCCCTGTTGTCAGCTGGGAATTCCATGTGTTACATCAGTGAGATACCAGATGCCTTTTGGAACAGAGGAATTACATAACGCACACTACAGTCACCCTACCTGTAGCTTCAAAGAAACACACACGCAGAGTGAATGGAGGGATTACTTTTTTTCCTTTTTAACTAAATGAAGTAGTTTCACTGGTAACAGGTGGAAAATGGTCTTTTAAGGAGCTGAACATACAGATGGCAGTTTTACAAATCAGTCCAAGAATACCCAGGAGCCTACCCATGTAAGAACAACCACTGCAAATGGACAGAGCTTCAAAAAAACCCCATGGATAGAAAAGCAAATGTTAAAAAAAAATAGTCAAATATTATCTGATTCCCCTCCAAGATGTGTTTGGCTCCCTCCACTATTTCAAATGCAGGTATCCCCCACTTTCTGTTTACTTGGTCTTAGAAAAACAATATAAAACCAAGCAATATTATGAAGCAATATAGGCACCTAAACACATCACTTTTACTAACAGAAATACTTTATTCTGGGGGTAAGATGTAGAAGTCTGAAGTAAAATTACAACCCTTTTGTAGAGAGAAGAACAGGTAACAAACAACTTTGAAGAGCATATTCCTCCCTTCTACACAAACACGTTGCTGTTTGGAATGGGGTGGGAAGAGTTTTACCGTCATCACAACTGTCATAGGCTGAGGCAATCATGAAGTTTAGTGTTGATGCTGGAATGGAAACACCTCTGTTCAGCACTAATCAGTAGTACCAGCAAGTGATTCACTACAAACACTGTGACAAATCATGGGGACTGGTGAGTTTTGTATCCTGCCTGGCATTTGCCTCTTCCAAGTGAGCTGCCTCACAGCTGTCCCAGGGCCTGGGAGGTTGCAGAGGGTAGGAACAAGCAAAGTGGATGAAAAAGCTTTTATTTATTAATTAAAAACTGAAACTCTCTAAGTTAAAGAAGACATTTTGTTCACGTACCTTGAGAGAAGAGGGCACACGCTCCCCATTTCTGACAAATAAAAAAGAAGGAAAGCGAGAGCGGAGGCTTCAGAGGGTGGGCTTCACACCCACCACCCCGGACCTCCCTACAAAGAACAAGCAGCACAGCAACGAGGAGAAAGAGAAAAGCAGCGAGAGGCCACGGCTCTGTGGCGGCGGCTTGAAATTTACCTGGAAATCAGCCAATATCATTTCTCGGTCCATGTTGGACGCCATTGCAGCCAGCTGCGTCCCGGCTCTGCTCGGACCCGCGCACCTGGAGCCGCTGCCGCGGGGAGGACGGGGCAGGGTGGGAGCTCAGGAGCTCATGGAGGCGCCGCGCTGCGCTCGGGCTCCCGCGGCGCCCCCGGGCTGCCCCTCCCGGGGCCGAGGAGGGGAGGAGGCAGGAGAGCGGCGGGCCGGGCGCGGGGCCNGGCGGCTCCCCGGGCCCGGCGGCGGCGCGGGGTATCCCGGCTGCGCTCCGCCGCCGGCTGCGGCCTAACGGGTCTGCGGGGACCTGGCTGCGGCCATCCCCGGGCGGTGCGGGGAAACGCGGGCCGGTGCAGCTGCCGGGCGGAAAGCCGCCTTGCCTCTCTGTGCGGGAGCGGGGCAACCATCCATCCCTCCCTCCCTCCTTCCTCCCCTCCCTGCCTCTCTGTCTCCATCCGCGCCCCGGGACCGCGGTGGTTTCGGTGGATGCGGCGGCTCGGTCCCGGCGCGGTTCGCGCCCCCTCACGGTGCCCGCCCAGTGACCCGCACCCCCGGCGGGCACGCACCGCCCGGCGCTCGGGGGAGCCGCGACTTTTCCCCCGGGTTCCCACTTGGCTCAAAAGAAGGAAATGCGTTTTTCACAGGTTTTTCTGAGCCAACACACCGTGATCTACACAGCGGCCCTCGCTCAGGCTTAGCGCTCCAGCTCAATCTGCTTTGAGTAATGCAAATCTAACTGTAATGCTTTCTAAGTCTGCCTCCTACAATCTGATGCCGTTCGTGTACCCCCTTAGCGCTGACATTAAACACGCATTTGGACGCCAACTTGCTAATGAGTCCAACATGTTTTGCTCTGCTTTTTGTAGGAGTGTCCTGTGAGTATCGTAGCTGAGGTCACAGATGCATTAAGCAGCTTTCCTGTCAGCTAATAATGCTACATTATGATACCTTTGAATCAAGATATTTTGCCGGGTTTAGGAAGCAGCGTTCTTTATTGTTTCTCTCTTCCATCCGCGGGTGTTACAGCGGGGTTTCGCGGACTCTGCGAGCTCCCTGCCGCCGCTGGCCCCGGGGCGAGCTGCGGGGAGAGCCCGGCGCGACCGGAGACAAGCGCTGCGTGCGGAGAGGGGCGCAGGGAAAGCTCAGCTGTGCCTTCAGGAGGGTCCGTGATCCCAAGAGAAACCCTGGGGATTGTTTAGAGCCTATTGCGGACGCTGCTAGGGAGCGCGGGCTGCAGGGCGCCTGGGCTGGGTATCTGGCGGCGGCGGCGCTGCTCCGGGGCTCCGGGCGGGCTGAGGCCGCACCGAAACGCCACTTACGATGCAAAGCTACAGCGTCAGGGAAGCTGGGTTTTATATTTTACCGTGTTCCTGCACTCGTTTATGTTGGCAGGGCTTGCCAAAAGGTTTTTATTGCCCACTGACGTTATCTTAACAATTCGAGCTCCCCACCACCGACCGGAGGGATGATAAATTAGTTGCCCTCACACCTGCACCTTTTTTTTTTCCCCAGTTTGATGTTACAGACAGTTCTGTCCTAAGTACGAGGTATGGGGCAATGCCAGGGACAGCCTATGCTAAATTACAAACAAATCCACCCACACATTACTAGAGAGTAACTATAATAAAGGCTGAAAAGCGAGTTTTAGAAATTGGATTAAAGCCAATTAATTCCTGGCACAAACTGAAGCTATAGGTATGTAGTCAACATTAGTTACACGGTGTTCATGTCTATTACAGTCATATTTTAAATAATGGTATCTATATTAGATCAAAACAGGAAGGATTTGATCCAGAACATGAAGAAAAGGTGAAAAGCTGCACGTGCCCCACATCGCAGGAAGTTCATATTCAAGTCACAGCTAAAGTTTCTGTTTGCCTTCTCACAACCTCTCTGAGCCATTCGAGGTGGGTTTTAGCCTCCAACAAGTGTCAAACAAATTAGGGAGCCGATTATTTCACTCCTTATAATGCCCGGTGATAATATCTCCCTCCAGAAGGTGGGTTTTTTGGGTTTTTTTTTCTGCTGATTCTGGAGTCAATTGGGACAAATCTCTCTGGTTTAGGTGGAGTGTCTTTATCACTCATTAGAGGAAATGATCAGGATTAACGAGCTGCTTTCTGCAAAGACTTTTGACAGACCTGCATAGTAGAGGAAGTTTGACAGCATTTTCTGGCCAGACAGCTTTACTTGCAGGAGGCCTGCAGCACTCCAGCTACACTTTACTTAATTATTTTTGCTCTGTGGCGTGACTAACAGAAGATGGGAGCTTTATTCTGAACTGTAAATCAACAAAAAATAGTGTGAGACTGTTGTAAGGTTTGCAGGTCTAATTCTACAGTAAGTTAGCAACAGGTAACACCACCAAAGCCTGTGGATTATAGGCGGTAATTAGTCACAAAATAAGTAATTTATAAGCCATTTGACTGAATAATCCAAGTCGTGCATATAAATTCTCTCTTTATGCAGAAAAGCAACTATATTTGAATAAGCAGATGGTACTTGCATACATATATTTCTAGAGCTAACTTAGAGGGAAGTTATAATTTATATTTTTGCTTTCTAAAAAAATGGAAAAAAGGAGGGGGAAAAAAAGCGCTATTGCTTCTAGACGAGAATTACTACAATGAGGCCCTTAAAAATACACGTATTTTTTCTCTCCTTTAGTGGGAGTGGGGGGGTCAGTTGATAAATTCAACAAAGTTGTTTTCCCTGCTTCGTGTGTAGGCAGCTCACACTTGTCACCTTTGTATATTCGCAAACAAGCGTGGATGGGGGGGATGAGTACAGGAAAATACAATTGCAAAGCAAAAAGCAACCGACGCTGAGAGGAAAGCCAGAGGCAAAATTCTGGCTTCGTTCGGCTGCAGATTCACTGCTGTAGAACCGGCTCTGTTTGACGGCGGCGGCCCCGACTCAGGCCCCGGCCACCTCCGGCCCCTGCCCGGCTGCCAGCGGCAGGTTCCCCTCGCAGGGCAGTGCTGGAGGAGCTGTAACTACCACAGGTTCCCTCCGTAACGCACCTCCCCGAGCTGCCTCACGCCTGTTTACATTCAAAATCATTTTCCCGTGGCGTCCACGCAGAAAACAGACGTGCAGATTGCCCCTGCGAGCGATGGGTTACGTGTGCTTATCAGGGAGCCATGACATTGCTGCTTACCTCTCGGAGGGTTCGCTTGGCAGAATTCAGTCCTCCGAGGGTCCCTGAAACCTAAAGCAATCCAGCCATTAAAGCACTTTAAGGCACTAAATATTGTTAGGCAGGGTGGCGGTGACATCTCCGTCTTGTACCGTCTTCACTTCTTCTCCCTGGAAAGGAAAAGCGAAGTCCTCGCGTCTTCTCGGTGCCCGGGCGCGGTTCCCCCTCAAAATGGCACTTTCAAATCAATCAAGGACACCAGAAACGCGGGAAGCAGGGAGTGCTGCCGTGGACGGTCGCCTTCTACCGTTAAGACGACTTGACATTGACCCTTCATCCTTGACCTTGTCCTCAGGATGAGAGAGGAGCCCGCGTCGCTGCCGGGGTGGCCCCGAGCGCGGAGCCGCCGCCCGCGGGGTGCCGAGTGAGGGCGGAGGGACCAGGACCGGGACCGGGACCGGAGCCGGCTCCGCTGCCCGGCGGGCAGGTGGAGACCGCCGGGGAGAAGCTCCGGGCAGCGCCGTGGCAGAGGCCGCCCTCCCGCCTGCCGAGCTTCCCCGAACCCGCTCCTCCCGCCGGGGTGCGGGGCTCCCGCTGCTACAACCTCCTTTTCCTTTCATTTTCCCCCCCTAGGCCTCAGCAGCGCTGCTCCTAGAAGCAGCCGGGCTGTGCTGGCTGTGGCGGGGCAGTGCCGTGCCCGGGCTGCGCGGCGAGGGGACGGCACCGGGTGCCGCAGAGCTGCGGCGGCCGGAGCGCGGCGGGGCCGGGCGAGGGGCGGGCGGG
>VZRS01006933.1:0-41405 GCA_013398055.1 Ifrita kowaldi
GGGCCCGGCCCCTCAGCCCGGCGCAGGCCCCGCCGCCGCCGCCATGGCGCTGAAGATGGTGAAGGGCAGCATCGACCGCATGTTTGACAAGAACCTGCAGGACCTGGTGCGCGGCATCCGTAACCACAAGGAGGATGAGGTGAGGCGACCCTTCCCCGCGCTCCGGCCCGGGGATGTCACTGCTGTCCATTGGGGTCGTGTCTGGGAAGGGCATGTTGGTTTGGGAAGAGGGAAGCGGGAGTCAGAACGAGGAAGGTGACGCTGGGGTGTGGGGCAGGAGGGACAGGCTGGAGGAGAGCGTGAGAGTTAATAAGGGAGGGTCGTGCTTGCTGCACACCTTCCCACTCAGTGTGTTGTTGTGGTGTTGAGATCCCTGATATACATACGTGTATATATATATACGCATATGTACACGCGCATGTATACGTGAGTATTATAGAGGAATTATATACAGGAATTCCTTCCTCTCGAGCCCTACAGTCACGTGCTGTAGTCAACTATGTATTCTTCACCCTAAAGCTGTTACACAGGAGGACTAAGCTCCTAGTTCAGCTTTCAGATTATTCATGCTGTGCATCTCCTGACTATCCTGACTAAAATGTCCTTCTCTCAGAGCTTTTCTAAGCAGCAATCAGTTCTCTGTGTTGTCTTGTTATCCACTTTTGTGTGAGAAGCACGTGGTCAGGAAATTAGTATAGGTGAAATAATTAGTCATCAAGAACGTGTTATATGAGACTCCACAGTGAAGCATCACATGGTAATTGAGAAGTAACGGGCACCAAGGACGTCATTTATGTTCATCTTCAAGTAACTCATGAAGCCTGAGAAGCTTTCTTATGTATGGCCTAACAGCTGGGCTTTGCTGGTGTGTTGAGGAGTTGCTGTGGAATCAGTATCAGCTATCAAAAGCATCTGGAAAAGTTGTAAACATGTAACTAAGTGAAGAACTTTACTAGGAAAACTGGTCTTCATTGCTGGTGATGTAGGACTGAAACGCAAAATACAACTTCCAAAATCTCTTTGAAGCCCCCTGTGCACAGGACAAGGGGTTGTTTGGTAGTGAGGATACCTGGGAAACTTCTGTTTATCACAGAATGACGAATACGCTGAGTTGGAAGGGATCCATCAGGTCATCGAATCCAATTTATTTCAGCAGATGTTATATTTATGGTATTGGTTTGGTGGCAGAGGAAGGCAGGGCTGCTGTGCAGTGCCCTGCAAAATGTGGGAAACACCATGAATTGGCAACAGCAAATTTGTATGGAATTTATGGGTCTAATGTTTTGTGCCAGAGCTGGACCTGGTGAGCAGTGTTCCTGTGGAGCACTCCGTGCAATGTGTTGTGTTGCTTTTAGTACATCTGCTTTATTCCTTTGTGCTAGGACAGAAAGTGTTTCATCACCTGTCAGACCCCTGAGGGATCCTCCTGGTGAAGGTCCAGGCCTTTGTGGCACCAGTTCTTTGAGAGGAATTTGATGTGCTTTCTAAAATAATTTTGTGACAAACAGCTTCATAAAGAGAATTGCGAGCCACACCAAGATTGTTCTTAGTCTGTGACAAGAAATGGTTGAAATGTATTGGCTTTGGTGCCCTTTGAGTTAGGAAAAAACACTTCTTGGACAATTTTGTAGGGCTTTGTGTATTTGTAGGAAGCTGTTACTCAGGTGTGTGCACACTCTGGGATTCAGTGCAGTCGAAGCAATATGTTGTCTCTTACAACAGCTGGGCTGCAGCATGATGGGATTTTAAACTCTTTAGTTTGGAGTACAAATGGTGAGATTTTAAAATAGATAACTATGGAGATAATGTCTTTTTATATCCTCACGAGCACAGCAAAAATTAAAACCCAAACCAGGATGTGTTCAGCCGATTGAGACATTGCCCTGATAAAATGTGTGTGTTTGGGAATCCTTCAAACATTTTTCTTAATTCCAGAGAGTGGCTGCAAACAACTCAGGACTGTGCCTTTTCCTGGCTCAGCTGGAGAGAGCTGTAAACCTGCTGTTGAGCTTTTGGGTGTGGATTCAGTGCTTCCCAGGCAGTGGCCAGGGACATTGGCTAATTTTCAGGTGATGTTACAAAATCAGAATGCTATTTTAGAGGAAGTAACTGCAAAAATTCTTCCTCTTTCCCTTACAGTGCTTCCATTGTTCATTGTACTGTTAAATGTTGCTCCAGTACTGTAGTTCAACCAACATTTTTGTGTCTCAAGATGTGTCTAAGCCTAAGACAGACACTCTGTCCTATTCAGAAAAGCAAACTTGTTTAAAACCAACTGTGTGCTTTAGTGCGGAGGATATTGGCGGTTGGTCTCGGCTCAACAGGAGTTACTCCAGGAAGAGTTGTCTCTGGAAAGGAGCTACTATGGTTGTTAAATAGCGATGATATGAAAAGGAATGAAGGCAAGATTGATGCTTTGACTTCTGATTTACTTGTGCTTTTTGCAGAGGGTTAGTTTATTTATATGTCTTGGGTTTTGTTTTTTGGAATTTAATCACATGGAAAAATCTGCCATCACTTATTCCCTCATGTTTCTGGGCAGTCTCTCCTGGTTGATCTGAGATGGAAAGGTTTATTCCATTCCAGTTCTTACACAGGTACCACATGAGCATATCAGGTATTTCACAGCCCGTCGAGGCTGTGTTTGCAGTCCAGGATGTACCAAGTGCTTGGCACCCCAGTGGTTTCTCAGTGCAGCTCTTTGACAGCCCCACTGTGATCTTGCTTGGTGGGTTTGTATTCTTCCTGCGTTGCTGCGACCCTAAATCTCACACCCCAAGGTGTGTCCTGAAGTCAGAGGAGGCCACGTCTCTTTATTGATAAGTTCTGTGTGCTCCTCAGCTCGTTAGAGGAGCAGAGAGTGCTGGAGGCTGCTTGGCCCTCGAGCTTACAACCTCTCTGCAGCATGTTAATTCCCTGTCAGAGGCGTTTCCATTATCCTTCCTGCTCTGTATCCAAAGCTGACCCATTTATTTTGAGTTTAAAACACTGAAATTGAAGGGATGGACATCCCTAAGGATGTGGGGTAAGAGACAGGAGGTGGTTAACAAAGTCACTGCTCTGTGCAGACTTACTCTGTCCATTTCCCAGTGTTCTGGGGAATACTGGAGCTGCATCGTCCTTCTACAGAATAAGTGCTGTGTGCAAGGAATGAGGTGGCAGAACAGCATTTGCTCCTTCCCGGGTTTGACACGTTGTGTTTATTTTCCAACAGATGCTTTAGTCCCTATGATGTTTCCCAACGCCAGTTCAAAGCCAAACCTGCAAGAACGACTTGATCCTACTGCGTTTTCCTGACTTTTTACTTCCAATACCTCATTCTCTCCCTTTCATTTGGAAAAGGAATGCTTTTGCTAGTGAAAGTGGTGTTTTTCAGCAGTTATTAGGTGGTTTTGTATGCCATGGAGGAACTTCTCCCTCTTTTCCTGCTGCTTCTGGATCTGCTCCACAGCATGCTCAGGAGAGGAATGGCTTTGTACCATAGGCTGTTAAAAGTATACTGGATTTTTGCCAAGATAGTCCAAACTGATAAATGATACCTGTTCTCCTATATGTGTATAAGGGTCAGGATAATTCTTCGATGCTGTTTGGCCCTCGCACAGTGTTCTTCATTCACAGTTAAAAGTTTGTTTTTCCCAAGAAAGCTCCTGGGATGTGAGATGTTGCTTTATAAACTGAAATTATAAAGTAACAGAAACAGATGTTAATGAGTGTGCTTAGTCTCATTCAGATAGTAGCCCTTTATTTCAGGGGTCTTTGATTTACTACAGGATACTTAAGGAGAGAGAAGGGATTAAAAAAAGTCCTGTATTAAATATCTGTGCACTTCTCTTACAACATGAGAAAATTGTCCCCTTCTTTTCTCAGAGACTCTGCTGAGTATGCCAGGATTAGCCCTTTGTGTTTTTGGTAATTGATACTTTCAGGAAAAAGCATATTGAAAAATTCACATCTTCCTGTCTGTGGTATTTGGTGATAAGTATCTCATTGCTGGTTTACACCTAAACTGTTTTGGAATAGTGAAAGGAGCAATCAGTGCTGCTGTTGGAAAAAAAATGAACTTCAGTTACTAATATAATGCTAAATGGGAGGAGCATTGTGTGTCGTGCTGTGAAATGTGTATTTTACTGTCAGCCTGGGCTTTCCAACCTGGCAGTGGCTTCTTGCTGCTTAGTGAGTGTTACCTGAGGACAGGGGACTTGTATTGTTAAAAAACCTTTCTTCCCCCAAATAAAGGGCTGCTGTGTTCCACTGCTGACTTCCAGCTTCTTCTCTGACACACTCAGATGAAACGATGATGTGGAGAGTTTTGAGGAATCTTTTCACATCACAAAACTCTTCTGTGCTCAGCCTGTCCTCAGCAAGGCTGAAGGCCTTCTAATGCTGTGGTTTCTGACAGCTTGGCCTCAGCCACTGGTGCAGTATTAGTATTTGATGGAAAAGGATGTGGGATGGAACATAATCAGGGAGTTTTGAGGAATGCTAAACAGCTTGTTGGTGCCTGAAAGAACAGACCAACTGCTGGGCAGTGCACTTCATTGATGACAGACAGCTCTTTCAGGCACTGCTGCTCGATCAGTTACTGAGTGTCATATATGTGTTGATATCTTTGAAGGCAGCTCATTATTCCACCCACTTCCAAGTGGATCTAGAGTTGCTATTGTTAATTCTTTGCGTGTGTGAATCACTGGAAAAGACAAAGTCGGAAATAGGAACAATACACAAAGAGGGTTGGATAAGGAACTCACACCACTTGGTGAAAAACCAGTCTGGGACTGGCCTGCAAGGCCCAGTGTGACAGTGTCCTGCCTTACCTGCTGTGTCATGGAGACAAAAGGCCTGGAGCATGGAACATGAGCCAAGATGTGGGCTTGTTCTCCTGTGATTACAGGCAGGAGCAGCTGAGGCTTTGCATTAGTGCTGCCTTTCATTAGCTTCTTGCTTTCTCCTGTATTAAATATTACTTAATTGACTGTGGCGTAAGTGGGGATAATAGCTTTGTTCCCAGTCCTGATCATTTTATAGCCGTCTCTGCTGAGGGTTTGAAACGCTCCAGGCAGATCCGCACTGGCACATGTGGAAGTAAATATTGTGCCTAGGCAGGTCCAGGGGAGAGGAAGAGCTGTCTGGTGCCTAAGAAATGGAGTGACCATACACTGTACTTTTAGTGAGGCCAGGGGAAAACCAGCCAGAAAAATCAAAGTAAAATATAGATACAAATTACATTTCTGCGCTGCGATCAACTGCAGAGAATTGTTTATTTGATGCTTTTTGATGCAGATCTTTGTCCCGATGCTGAGTGCAGAAAATGGGGCTTTTTGTGATTTCTTGCCATCAGTGTCCATGAAAGTGACTGAAAACCTCTTCCTCCACAGTGTGGGTCAGTGAATACATTTGTGTACAGACAGCACCTTTAGGTTTTTCACTTGGAAGTGTTCTTGGGAGTACATCCTGTTCCTGGTGCCCTGTGAAGGGCAACAAGGGCAGCATTTCATGACAGGCATCAGAAAGAACCGAGTCATGGGACCAGTTACAAGGAAGCATTTGTGTTCATTAGGTTATTAAAAACTGCTGATCATTCACGCTGAGAAATTGAAATGCTTCATCATCTAAGGGGGAGTCTGCTAAAATCCGGGTGTCAGGAAGCATAAAGATATTTGAGTAGGGTAAAAGTTGCATAAAATAACATGATTAGTGGTAGTGTTAGTAGCTTAGAAAGGTGATTGAGTGGTTTGGGATTTTTTTAATAAGAAGCAAATGTTCAAAGTAACTGAAATAAGTGAGCCCTGTTGAATCCTGAGCGTAATTGGGTATTAGGAACGTTTGGTTCCCACCCCCTTCCCCTCAGTCACTGCCCAGCAGGGTGAGCAGTCAGTTTGTAAACCCTATTAGTTGTTTGTTTTTTATTGTTATTTCCATGATGTTCAAACCTGACAGCTTCTGCTGCGAAGTTCCTGTGTTGAAAGGTGTAAAAATGGAGGTAGGTGTCAATGTGGGAACGTTGAAACTTTCTTCTGGTTGGCTCGATATTCGTGGCAAAGCTGTATAAAATATGTTGCCTCAAGTGTATCAGTGTGTTAGTCAGCTTCAGCCTTGAGAATGGATGTTTGTTTAGTGTTAGTGGTGTGATTGTGCAGCAGGGAGGAGGTGAACAAACTTACTTTAATTACACAAATATTTGTACTGAATTTAAGAAGTCAGGAATGGCCATGAACCATCTTTTTCTTCATTGTCCTCCTTACCTTTCCATGAATGCAAAGTACTCATAGCTGTGCATGAATCAGTGTTAGAGCTTTGTAGTATTTTCAGTGTTACATTTTTATATGGTATTAATACATCATTAAGCATCTTTTTTTGGTTTCTCTCTGAACTACTTCAGTCATCTGAGTCTCAGCAACAATAGCTACTTCAGTTCCTTAGGAGGAAGTGACTGTTTCCTATGCATCCAACAAAGCATGTGCTTTACTGAAGCCTGCCTTTATCAGAGCCTGAAATAGAGAAATGTCTGGAACAAGCAAGTTGACAAATCTACTGTAAAAACACTTGCATAGCTTTTTGCTTAGTAATGTGAAAATAAAACTTTGCGTACGTCTTGTATTTGCAAGGATGAGCACTTTTATCTGGCGCATCTCTCCAGGCTTAAAAGTTGTCTGCTTGGGTATGGTTTCGACAGCACAGACCCCTGAGGATTGTTTAATTGCTGTGCAATTAAATTAACAAATACTGTGATCAGACTGGAGATGTGCTTATATTAAGGGGCTGATCAGACTGGAGATAATTAAGGGACATCTCTAGACTCTTGCTGCTGGTACCTGCTTACTGATTTACCAGCGTTTGGGGCCTGCTGATTGCCACTTTCCTGATTCCCAAGGTGCCAGCAGTGATCTTGGCCTTGCCCACCTGGGAGGGGGCCAGGATGTCTTGTGTAGCTCCAGCTTTCTGCATCAGTGCCCTTCTGAGTGAAATCCTCAATTGTCTTTGGGTAAACCTCCAAAGAGAAGCTGTCCATGGGAGACTGCCAGAACACCCCAGTGCTTGGAGGGATGCTGCAGGTGCTTGGAGTCACTTTGGACAAGCAGCTGCAACTCTACAGCTGTTTCTTTCCTGAAACCCAATATTTGTGTTACAAACCTGTTCAGAAGATCCTCTCTGGTGCCTTAAGGGGCTGTAGTGGGTGGTGTGGGGTTGGGTATCTGCCCTGAAGTCAGTGCACACTACTTGCATAGCACATCTCTGAATTTTTAGAATAAGGTTCAAAGGTTTTAATTGGTTTATAAGTGACTTTAGGATGGATGCGTGCATGCATCATGCCAGATTTCAGTTGGTGTGTATAACTTTAGCAAACATTAACAGAAGAAAAAACTGGAAACCGACTTTTTGCATTCCTTCCTTGGTGTTGTTTGGCCAAGGAGTCTCGTGATCTCACTGTGCTTGTACCAGACAAGGGAGCAGTGGGTAATGCATCATGTTTCTAATAAATTATATAGATGTCTGCTGCAAATGAACCAGCAGAACCTCGTGCCTCCGGTGTTGTCACTCAGAACAGTACATTAGGCTGAGATCTTAAGCCTACCTCAGGATGAGCAAGTAAATCCCTGGAAAGCTGGGTAGCAAGGGCAAACTAAGACATGTTAAAACATGTACAGCAACACTATTTATCAACAGCTGAGTGAAAGATAAGCTTGGCTTTATGAAAATGCCTTTCAGTTTCCTGAGCCCTTTCTTGCAGCTGAGTGCCCTCTGCACTGCTGGGCTTGGGCTGCTGCAAACCCATCAAGATGAACACTCTGCAGCTTCCCACTCACTGCTGATCCTCTGTTCTGTGCTCAGCTGCTGTGCCTGGTGTATGGTTTTGGTGAAGTTACTTGTGGGGAGCATGTGTGGGAGCACATGCCTTGGAATTCTTTCTATCCAGCCATGGAGTAGCCTTAACAAAAGATGCTGTTATTTATCTCAAATAGCTTTTTCTACAATAGTTAAATAATACAGTATTTTTATGGAAGTTAACATGTAGTATGTTGATCTCTAATGCTGTGTCCAAGTCAGTAGAAAGCAGCACATTCTGCTTTTTAATGTCCTTGTCTGTTACTTCAGTTGATTTATTCTGTACTCTTGTGGTACAACATGTCCAGGCACTGCAAACACTAGAGGTGTCTGTGTTCTATCTGACTGGTTCAGGGGTGTTGGACAGGAAGTGCTGCTTTTGGGGATTTGAGAGAAGCCTGGCAAGTGATAGGTATTTCTTCCCAGCCTTCTTCCCAAGTCAGGAGCTGGCAGCTGATCTGTGCCGTGCTGGGAATGGGAGCTGCCTGAAGCACGAACAGATCTGAAAGTTCCTGCACCTCCACAAGGTGTCTGTGGTGTGACTGCCTTCGGTGTTGAGCATCATGGCCGTGTTACGAAGTTGTAGCAGTGGGCATCTTCTCATGTGAGACCATCATGTGCTTGTGCTCAGCGTGATCTCACGGAGTTCGTTTCAAAGTCCTACCAAAAACTGATAAATCCTATAGTGCTTAGAACAGAAGAAATGTTACATTTTGTGCTTATTTATATTTATGTTCTAATTATTCCAAAGTTTTCTGTTATACCATGGTGTAGTTACACATTTATATCAGAAAATACCTTGCTCCTTGTGGCATTCACTGTTAATAATTCTTTCCTTAAAACACCGTATTTAACCCTGGAAGCGCAAGAGAAATAGGAACTAATGTCCACTGACATTTTGCTCTTTCATCTGGATGGAAGCACTTGGATGTTGCAGTGACAGGTTTGAATCTCAAATCAAGTGCATTGGGTTTGCTGGACTGTAACCCAAAGTGGTAGAAATGTGAGTTTGCCTTCTCTTGGGTTTGGAAGGTGGTTTATAGCTGAGATGAGAATACAGCTTCTTAAAGACGACTGGAAATGAGTAGTTTACATGATTAAATTTAATGTAAAGGTTCTGCAGTGACCTCTGTTCCAATCATTAGTGTGTTCCTGTCAGCTAATGAAAGAAAGTACAGCGTGGAGTACATTTCTTAGGAATATAATTGTTGCACAGATTAATGACTTTTTTTTAACTTCACATATTGCTTGAGAAATATAATAATCTTTTGTGAAATGAAATTGTCAGCAAACCCCAAGTTCTGTTGTGACTTGGAATAAAGTTCTCGTGTTTTTTAGAGTTAAGTCAAAAAACATGGCTGGGAAATGAAAAATCCTATAAAATTACATTTTTGGCTTCTTACCATGACCCGCTCTCCCCTCCCTCCTTCCATTTCAAAGGGACTGTGTCTTTGATTCATGATGCCTTCTTTCTTATTTTAGCCACTTGCATTCATTTAAGTGCACAAATTTTCTAGGTGAGATCTTGGAATTCGGGCTTGTTTTAAAAAACAGCTTGTGTATCTTGTTAATGAATATAAAGTGTTCTAGCATCTCTTTGGTGACATACATTGAGAAATGCAGTTGTGACTGTGCTGTTCTCACAGCTTTGTTGAGTACTCGCTGCTCACATCTGCAGGCTGCACTTGGGTTTTAGCTGGGCTGCTCCGGGCGTGTTCCTGTAATCCTCCTTCGGAGACAGAACAATTACCAGAGTGGTTGCTATAGCATTTCATTAAGGAGCCTTTTCCACCGAGGCAGGGAAGGCTCCTTTCCCACTTGGCAGCCTAGCAGGAATAAAAGAGAGCCTCTCAGCTCCTTGCCTGCTGCTCTCAGAGCCTTCAGCTCTG
The DNA here is from genome assembly GCA_013398055.1 of Ifrita kowaldi. Taxonomy (NCBI): domain Eukaryota; kingdom Metazoa; phylum Chordata; class Aves; order Passeriformes; family Cinclosomatidae; genus Ifrita; species Ifrita kowaldi. Next base: position 9,714 of record VZRS01006933.1, read on the forward strand.
CTGCTGGCGGGCAGCTCTGCCCCTCTCCCATCCTTCCTCCTGAGAAGGTTCCTGTGCCTCATGGCTCTGCCTGTCCTCACCACACTCTGCATGAGGGGCTGCCTGAGCATTGCCTGGCTCCCTCAGAGCCGTCTGGCTGGGCATGTCCACAGGTCTGTAAATGTTGGGGCTTAGAAATGCTCCTCAGTCATCTGGCCGGAATGTGTGAGCCATCAACACAAAAGTGCAAATTCTACTGTCACAGAATTAGTAAGGAATTAATAGCTAAGAAATATATTGATATTGTAGTGAATACCGTGAGCATAAATGAGCTCTCAGCACTGCTGAGGCCCGATCTTGAATCCTGGGGTCTGTTTTGGGTCCCTCATGATAAAAACGACATTGAGGGGCTGGAGCCTGTCCAGAGCAGAGACTGGAGCACAAGTGTTTTGAGGAGCAGCTGAGGGAGCTGGGGGGGCTCAGCCTGGAGAAGAGGAGGCTCAGGGGGGAACCTTGTGGCTCTGCACAACTCCCTGACAGCTGGTGGGGGGTCAGACTTTTTTCCTAGGGAACAGGGACAGGACAGGAGGAAACAGCTTTAAGATGTGCCAGAGGAGGTTTAGATTGGATATTGGGAAAAATTTCTTCATAGGAAGGGTGGCCAGGCATTGGAAGGGGCTGCCCAGGGCAGTGTTGGTGTCACCATTCCTGGAAGTGGTCAAAAAAACTTGTGGATGTGGCATTTGGGGACATGTTTTAGTGATGAACATGGCAGTGCTGGATTAACAGCTGTTGAACTTGTTGATCCTAGAGGGCTTTTCCAACCTTAATGATTCTGTGATTCATGGGACCTCAAATGCATTTAAGGAAAAACTGAGCTAGTTATATCCTGGGAAATATCTAATTTTTATTACCACACTAGGAAATTCCCATATTAGAAGGATTTATGCAAAAACAGAATTGGCGCTGGGCAAGATACTGAGATTTTTTACTGCGTCAGTATGTAAATGTAGGGGAGGGGGAGTTTCTTCCAAATATTTAGGCCTTGTTGAGTGACTACATTTTTTTTCATTGCATCAAGTGGTTGTTCTCCCTTTTGCTGTCTGGTCTGACCCCACTGAGCAGCTCGTGGGCTGCAATGGGGGCTGTGGTTATCGGGCAGTGGGAAGTGCTTTGGTGCAGGTCCTGTCCGGCGCTGTGCCGAGGTCAGCGCTTCCAACGAGCCAGAGCCTCACTGAGGATCTGCTCCCGCCTACGTGTTCCCTCCCAGTTCTGTGGGTGTTGAACGTGGCAGCGAATCCAGCCGGCTGTGGTGCTTGGCTTTCAGATTTAAGTGGGAGCCTGAATAGATCAGTTTTCCTCATATTGCTCATTCACGGCAGTGCTGCTCCACAGGATTAGCTAGAAGTTAATACCTGCTGATCCTGTAAAGCTTTCTATATATAGTGCCTGTCATTCCTTGGAGTGTTTTGGGATTTGAAGTACAGCTGTTTTGGAAGGACTTCTTTCTGCTCTCTCTAATCTCTTTTTTTCAGTTTCAGATCTGATTGTGGGTTCTATAATACGCTTTTCCAGAAGTTGGGCCTGGCGGTAGGCAGGGATTTGCCTGTGGGATGTTGTGGATGGTGACTCTGGAGCCTGTGCTCAGCTGTGCCTGGCTGGGCACTACTGAACTTACCTGTACTCTGTTTTTTCCCCGCTCCTGCTCACACAGGGGGTTTTGTTCAACTCTGAAGAGGTTGAATGAAGAGGTCATTATCTTAAGATAATGTTGAATAGCTTGGGGATAGATGCAGTGGGAAATAAGGGAAGCTTTTAGTTATGGATGTAAAGACTGAGAACCTGCGTGTCAGTGTTTTGCCTCGAGAACCAGGATGCCCAGGATGTGGCAACAAGATACACGTGTGAAGGATTCTGTGACACTGTTCCAGCATGCTCTTCTGTGGGCATAAAATATTCAAGGCCAAATACAATATATTTGTGGATCAGTTGCATGTTGTGTAAGTCACTCTTTCAGCATCTTTGATGAAGTATTTATTTTCTACTCTCAGAAGGTTTTTTTAGTTGATACTCAAGAGTTTAAACTTCCCATGTGAGTTGTCTGGACCTGACTCACTCTCAGGTGAAGGGTTTAGAATCCCAAATCTGCTTCTGGGTAAAGTCACCTGGACACTACGTTGTTAAGTGTTTGAGGGTGACACCATCTCCAGTTTTGGCAGATGTGATCCACTCACCTGTATCCGGGAGGACAGAAGGGATCTGTATAGAGGAAAGGATTGTTTGGTGTTTACAGTGCCCTCTCTTAACATGAAAATTCCCACTGTAAGGATAGTATTTCTATCCCAAACATGGGCATTTAGGAATATCTTAAATTCCTTCAAGTTCGTTCATTTGCCTGCTAAACACCCCCAGCTCTCCCAGCCTGGCTCCAGAGCAGAGGGGAGCAGCTCCAGAGCCCTGGGAGCAGCTCCATGACCTCCTCTGGACTGGCTCCAGCAGCTCCACGTCCTCCTGATGTTGTTCCCCAGGGCTGGGGCAGCTCTGCAGGTGGGGTCTCAGCTGAGCGGGGCAGAGGGGCAGAATCCCCCCCTCCCCTGCTGCCCACGCTGGGGGCTCAGCCCAGCACAGGGGGGGTTTCTGGGGTCAGTGCCCATGGCCGGGGCAGGTTGAGCCTCTCACCCACCAACATCCCCAAGTCCTTTTCCCCCAGGTTGATCTCTATCCATTCTCCACCCACTGTTTCTAGCAGCAAACTTTTGTGACTTGAATAATGAGTGTCACTCCAGGACATTTGTAAAAGACTAAAAAATGGTTGCATTAATACACAAAAATTAGTGTAAAGGGGAAAAAATGTTAATTTTTTAATTAGTAGGTTTCTATGCTGAAAATACCTTTTTGGTGGAAGGTGGTGGTATTCAGGCAGGGATTAGGTAATCAGATTCTGACCTGGTTCCTCTGGCAATTAGGAATGTGAAATACCCTGGTGCATGCATGGCTTTGAAAAAAGAGATTATTTCTTTGCACTTAAATTTTCATGAATCCTGTAGCAGATGCCTTCAGTACTTAAATAATAATTAATTGTGAACTGGAAGAATCTTTGGCTGAGCTAACTCTGCTTAAAACGTAAAATCTGTACAGATATTTTTAAATCACATGTTTGCCACATCCTTCCCACAAGCACAGATGTGATTGCTTGGAAAGATGTGAAGCACCAATATTTAAATATAAACATTGTGACATTTGGCTCTTCAAATTGCTGAGAAATTCATACAAATAACTGTTATTTATCAAAATGTGTAAATGGCAAAAGGGCTCATGTAAGTTGAGAACCAGAGAGGGTTCATGACTTTCCATGGGACTTTCCATGGCTGGGGGGATCCAGGAAGCACCTGTGTCCCATCCAAGCCTTGTGCTGTGTCCCTTCATGCCCAGGGGCTGCTCTGGGTGCACACCCACAGTGTCATCATTGGCAGCATGTCCAAAAGTGGGGTAGCTCAGCGTGTTTTCATCAGTCACCTTTCATCTGTGGGCTGTTAACAGTGTTTGACAGTTTCTTCTTGTCATGTAATGAGCGGGTGTTCTCTGACATCCTTCTGGGGGAAGTGAGCCTTCTAGCAATGGTGAACTCTGGTTTTGTTCAGACCTCTGCCTACTCAGTCTCCATTGAACAACTTAATTTTTGCAGATTTTTGAATCTAGAGCTCTGGAGCGAGTGGTGTGATTGTGAGGGAGAGGCAGAAGGGCCAACCACCAAAGAAACATCTCATACTTTTGGTTTTGTAACAGAATTGTGGTGGTTCTTTTTAATAAGTAATTTTGTCAGGGTTAAGTGCTTACTAAATGATGGTGTGTGTGTGAGCTTTGGTGCTTGCAAATGCTGAGTTCTGCTGCTTCTCCCCACCAACATGCTGGAAATCTTGAGAAACTGGTAAAGGGGCTCAAATTTTTGTTTATTTGTTTTCCTCAGGCAAAATACATCTCGCAGTGCATCGATGAGATCAAGCAGGAGCTGAAGCAGGACAACATCGCAGTGAAGGCAAACGCAGTCTGCAAACTGACCTATGTAAGTGCCTTGCTGGGATCCCATGGAATTGCAGCTGCATTTTGTTCTTTCCTGCTGATTTGGAGCCATCCTTGGGTCTGGGTGCCTGCTCTGCTTAGACTGCTCTAAGTACAGGCTGTGGGGACAGCACTCCCCCAGCTCTCACGTCAGAGGCTGCACATTCCTGCCATGTTCGGTACAATTGGATTTTATTGGGATGGATCAGGAAGTGAATCTCATTTAAAACAAACAATTTAAAAGAAGTTGTCAACTGGATTGGTTCTTACAACATAGTGACATGAGCACTTGAAACTGGGTTTGTTTCTCTTTGCTCAGTCCTTTGTTGACAAGGAGAAGACAAATATTGGTAAAGAATTCTTTTTGTGGTTCTGTCATGGTTTTTATTTAAAAAAAAAAACAACAGGAAGAAAACCCTTCACACCAATGCTTATATAACTGCATATCACAGAATCACAGAATGATTTGGATTTGAAGGGACCTTAAAGCTCTGCCATGGCAGGGACCCCTTCCACTATCTCAGGGTGCTCCAAGCCCCATCCAACCTGGCCTTGGACACTTCCAGGGATCCAGGGGCAGCCACAGCTGCTCTGGGCAATCTGGAACTAACAGAAACTGTTTAAAACTTGTGATGTCTTGCACTTACTGTGAGTGGTGCATCTCATAAACCTGAGATGTCTTATAGTATTATTTTCAGACTCCTGTTGCATCTTCACTTCTGGGAGGTGTCTTGACCTATTTTCTTGAGTCTCTTATTTCAGAAGTTTATCTTGACTTTTCTGCTCACAGTTACAGATGCTGGGCTACGACATCAGTTGGGCTGCTTTCAACATTATAGAAGTCATGAGTGCTTCCAAGTTTACATTCAAGGTGAGTTCTCTGTAAATGCAGCTGTTCTGGCCAAGCTGTCAGATATCTTTTGTGAAAAGCCAGGGTATTTTTATGTGGAGACCACCTGAGACTCGTAGTACCAGGTATTTTTTGTTTTGCAATAGCTTTATAATTTTTCTTTATAAATATTTGTTTCATATTCTGTTGCAGACCTTTTTCACCAAACAGGGTGGAATGTTACTTCCTAAGGAATGGTTTCCAAATGGGGCTTTGTACCTGAAACTCAGGAGTCAACACAGAAAAAATAAATTCAGTAGACAAATCCTACCTTATTTTTGCAGCTTTGTGGTCACTGAACTGTGTTGTAATGAAATAGGGAAGGTGCAGGTGGTTTTATTATTCAGAAGACATAAATTATCAGAACATTACTTGTCTGAAATTACTCTTTCCTGATACAAACCCCCTTTTCTAGAGAACCCTGTCACGCCTCTTCTGTTACACAAACCTAATCGTTCATCTTTTAGTATTGCTTATAAATCCACCAGTTGTTTTCCATCTAAACATTGTCTAAATTGACTTTAAAAACAAAACTGGTTTTCCTCCTTGCCTTTTCCCAGCGCATTGGTTACCTGGCTGCCTCCCAGTGCTTTCATGAAGGGACTGATGTCATTATGTTGACAACTAATCAGATCCGAAAGGTAAATGTTTGGTTCTTTATTTTTTTCTTGCACTCTCTCCCCACTTGTACTTTCACATCTGTACTGAGTATTTTTCTTTTAGGAATATAGAAGTGTTTTAGTAGAATTCTTGATTTGCAGTCTCCTGTCATTCCACAAGCTGAGGGATTAATGAAAACACGCAGGAGCTGTGCACAGCCCTCCGTGGTGCTGTCTCATACCAGCTCTGTGTTTGTTCAGCAGAGAATGGTGACAGAAATAACTTTGCTGGTCTCTAGGCAGTGCTTATAAGAATGTAACAGGCAGGAAAATGTCCCCATTCCTGAAGTAAAATGAGCAGTCACATGGCTCCACAACATTTCTACTTGTGAGGGCTCTTTTTGTCTGTACTTCCAGATCAGACTTTGACTTCCCTGGTAGAATTGGGTGTAAAAATCATGAACAGTGTATGGAAAGTTGTGTTCTGTATTCATGTACCCAAGTGTGTTGTATTCATTTTCACAGAGCTCAGTCACTTAGAGTTACTGGGTTGCAGCATAGTTTTCCCATTCTTGAAGTTACAGATATTTTTTTAAAGCTCTTAACTTTCATTTTTTAAGTATTACTGCTTTAAAGCTTCACTGATCCAGTACAAGATGTGCCTACATTTTTACCGTCTGAGGAACCAAAATGTCTTTTACTTGGTTAAAATAGATCAGTGGGATGTTACTTGGTATCTTCCCTAAAGAACTAGTGCTTTTCCCTTTAGCTTTTAAACTGCTCTGTGCTGAATATGAATATCTATTGTCTTTATCATGGACACTTTATTTTACTGAATTTCAGTCACTTACTGGCTACTTCCACTTTGTGCCCAAGTTTTACTTAAAAGCATCTTTTTTATGCCTTTTCATGTCATTGATCCAACAACTTGAGATTTTAAGGATTTATCAGTTCTCAAAATACATTAAAGCCAGGATGAATTGCAGTTTTTTGCTCCTTAAGAAGTAGATTTCATTATTCTTAAAGTAGACTCTAATTTCCCACCACCTGCAGCAGGTTTTTAAATGAGATGCAAATGGCACAGAACCCTGAAGGCCTGGCTATGTTTAGCTCTCCTGAAGCAGCTTCAGTGTCCACGTGAATCTGGACTCCTAATTCAGCAGTTCATGTGGGAATGCTCTGTGCAGCTTCTTCATATTTTGTTTCCTGATAACTACAATTTATAGTCTATACTGGAACATACTCAGGGATTAATTGTACTATGGTTGTGTCTGAAGTTAAGAAAGACCTGAAAGACTATGGAGGGCTGGGTAGGATCCTGACTACAAATAGATCCAAGGAAACTTGACCAGTAAATGTGTTCCACACGTGTCCTGTTTTATGGACTGGAAGTTGTGGTGCTGCCAGCAGCTCAGAGGAAAAACAATCTAATTTCTCTACTAGATCAAGGTGGGACACCACTTGCCAAGAATGCTTGTTCCCAGTGAAGTTGATGGCACTTGGAATTGGACTTAGCAGGGCTACTGTTTAATACCAGTTTTTTAGGACTTTAAATATGTTTGTGATCCTGTAATGAGTGTTTAAAAACTATTTCCATTCCCAGAACACCACCAAGGTGCGATCTCTCTGATTGCTTTTATGTTGCAGTCATCCATCTCTTGTTTAATTATGGTTCCTTGGGGCCATTATTAAACTCCAGGCTGGCTGTATTTTAGCAGGTGTTAGTAGTTGATATATAAATATTCCTATAAGCAGAGGCTCTGTTTCATTTATGTCGAATGAATAAAATTAGTCTGAGGAAGTTGTTTCTTGACATCCTGTGTGGTCTTAAATTTTTGAGCCTGTTTTTCTTTTTTTAGGATCTGAGTAGCCCTAACCAGTATGATACTGGAGTTGCACTGACTGGCTTGTCCTGTTTTGTTACTCCAGATCTTGCCAGGGACTTGGCAAATGACATCATGACTTTGGTGAGTTGATAAGGTGAAAATGACTTTACCCTGTAATTATAGAATGTTAAGTTATTCAAATCTGGTAAATATCTTAAATTTAGAGCTGATACACATGAAAACTGCTGCTTCATTCTTGTGGGGGTTCTGGGGAGCTTTTACAGACCTAAGTTAGATCAAGAGGATCACATTCATTAGTTTTGGTGATAAACAACAGTATTTTGCTCTCGCCTCAAAGCTGAGTTTTCAGAAAGTAGTTGAGTCTCCCAGGAAGAGCTTTGAAGACAGGAGTGTGAGCATAGGAGCTCTAGAAACAGATCTGCTCAGAGCCTGACTGCAGTTGTTTCGTTAACAGATGTCTCACACAAAGCCTTACATCAGGAAGAAGGCAGTGTTAATCATGTACAAAGTTTTTTTGAAGTACCCAGAGTCCCTCCGTCCTGCATTTCCTCGCCTTAAAGAGAAACTTGAAGATCCAGATCCCGGTGAGTGGATTTTAGTGAATTCCTTCTCCTGCTCCCACAAATGGAGGTCCATGTGCTTGTAGAGCTTGTGGAGAGAAGAAGCCATGAAAAATGCTGTAATCATCTTTTGGGCACTGACTCACCTGTTTCAGGGTAGGTGAGCATAGGAGAGTTTTGACAGGTGTTGCCATATTAAAAATATATTCTTTAAAATGTCCATTTCTTCAAACCCAAAGCTACTGAAAATGTATCGAGTGGTTAAAACTTAATGGAAAAAGCAGCTTAAAGTTTCCTGACTTGTTGCTTACTAAACTTGGCTATTGAAAATATTTCAGTTGATTTCAGGGTTTGGAGTTCTGTTTTTGTTATTTCCTGTGCTTTTTTAGCAAGCTGCAACTATTGACTTGCAGTGGACACACTTAAAATGATTTAACATCCCTCAGTGTATTTTTTATTTATTTGAGTCCAGACTGCTCTTTGGGCCCCTCAGTACTGTGTCAGTGCAGCTCAGCAGCAGCACAGGAAACTAGCAATTGCTCTGTATCATATTCGCATTTTTACTCAGTCTTCAGGAGGTGCTGGTGTTCTCTCACTGCACAAATGCTTGGTTTAGGAATTCTGTGTGTGATGTGTATCTGTGATCTCCACTTGATTTGTGTCTGCATATACAGGGGGAAATTTAATTGCATTTCCTGGACTATTTTATTGTGGGCATGGAATATTCATCTTCCAGGGACAATGTTATTAAAGCAAGCAAAACGCACACAACCCTCACCTGCAGAGAGAGGAAGAAAATCCCTGTTATGCTTTATGGAGAGAAGGATTGCTCTCTGCTGGGACACCCAGCCTGTCTAGACTAAAACATTCCAAACTGACAACAATCCATGTAGAGGCTGAGCAATGAGAAGGGAGTGAACTTGTCCAGTCGAGTTAAGGAATTATTTGTGTTTTGTATTTAAACATGTTTAAATAATACGTATTAGAGAAGTCAAGAGTGATTGGAAATTCTCTGGTGGGTGATTATTGATTGTGTTGTCCGTGTCCCACAACAGCTCTCCACAGTCCAGGGCAAGGATGTGGCAGAGTCCTGTTTTTTCTCATGCTGGACCCAAAGCAGATACCTGGCTTGCTGCTATATTAGAAAATAGCCAGAATTAAATAAAACCCTTTCTCAGTTTGCTTTTGCATCCTTGTACTTACTTCTCTGCCTCAGGGTTGGGAATGAGGCCAAACCGTAGGACACACAGGTCTGAAGCTTCAGCTGCTTTTGCTGTGGGGGTTCTGCACCAGAAACTTCAATTACAATGAAGGCATTGATGGGATTTGTGCTTTTCCCACTTGTTTTCCCCAGGTGTGCAGTCTGCTGCAGTAAATGTTATTTGTGAGCTGGCTCGACGCAATCCCAAAAATTACCTTTCCCTTGCTCCGCTCTTCTTCAAGTTGATGACGTCATCAACCAATAATTGGGTTCTCATTAAAATTATAAAACTGGCAAGTATTCTGCTTTTTGTTTACAGGATTAAGGTTCTCATTAAATTACCTTGGGTGTGAGAATGGATTTCTTGCTGGGAGGCATAGTTACCATTCAATCTGAATAAAAAGAAACCAGGAATATCTTCTAGTGTTTGTGAATGTAACCAAAGAGAAAAATATGTTAATATAGCTTGGTTTAAATACAGTGAGCTGTAATTTACATAATGTTTTGAAGCTGTTGAAAAGCAGTTATTAACTCACTTTTCCTCTCTTTGAATAGTTTGGTGCTCTTACTCCATTAGAACCAAGACTGGGAAAGAAATTGATTGAGCCCCTGACCAACCTCATCCACAGGTATGTGTGACAGACCCTGCCTTGTTCAGTCAGGACTGGGGGAGGACCTGGTGAGTGGATCAATAGCTGGGGTGGGGATGCATTTTTTTTACTTTTTCTTGACTTTCAATATATTGGCTTCAAGTATCAAAAGATAATTTCACATCAGGATTGTTTCTGAAAAACCTGAGGTAAAATACCTTAAAGGAAAGTCTCTGGGTGTCTGACTGTCAGCATGAATTCCTCCAAAGGATGCATGAAAATTGGAGCAATTTGCTTTCTTTTCACTGCATTTCAAGCCAGAGATGACTGTGGAGGATGTATAAGAACTCTGGCTTACAAAAGGCTCAGCTGTGTATTTGCCTCTCCTGTTCACCTCACACATTTGATTCCTGACTTTTGGGGGTGCCTTACTGTCTTGGTCAAAGCAGTGTGACAAGGAATATATTAAAGTCCTTTCTCATACATTTGGCAGCTCAGATGTGTTTTGAAAGAGGTTCTTACAATATATATGTTCTAAATGTAGATTAAATAAAGTAGAAGATATTTCCTTGTCCCTTGTTAATGCTGGTTTGTGGTGGTGTAGTGGTTCTAATTCTGAACTGAAATCAGGAAATAGATGCCTTGGAGGGAATACCTGGATTCTCCCAGTTGTGAAGAGGAAGTGTGATCTTATGCAGGAGTTGTTGAGTGAAAAGGTTTTCCTTTTCATGTGACAGAGCAAGGTTTTAAGCAGATTTCTCTGTAGCCTTGAGAGCAGCTCTAGCCAAGTGATTTCTGTCCATCCTCGTGATTTCTGTCCATCCTCATATTCCTTTAAGGCAGGCTCAGAGCAGACCAGCATCCAGATACCTGCAGGGAGCTGTCAGCAGTAACAAATAAATACAACCCAACAGAAAAAGCAGGAAGATGGACAATCCTACCTCCTGTCCCCAGCTCCCACTTTGGTAATTCTTAGCTGTGAGGTCTGGATCCTCTTTGGCTTGGTCTCCATTCAGTCGGTTTGGATCTCATAATGAGTCACAGCACCCTGAGCTGTCCCACCAAGTGCCCAGGGATCAGAAGTGTTGGTCTTAGATCTCAGCATCCCATAGTGGCCTTCAGGGCATTGCTCTGCTACTGCCTCTGGAGCTGTGCTCCTTCCCTGTGTACCCTGCACTTGGAGCCTGCTCCTTTGGGGCTTGGGAGGTTCCCTGTTTCCCTCTTGTATAGATGAGGCTTTGTGAGAATCTCTGCAGTCCTCAGAATGGCACTGTCTGTGTGTTCAGCTGGCAAAAGCAGCCTTGAATTTGAGTTTTGGGGAAAATCAGACACTGGAAATGGGTTGCTGACTTCCAGGGATGGGAAGTGTGTTCCTGCTTCCCAAGGCTCTGCTGCTGGGGCGTGACTCACTCACTTGGAGGGAGACTCAAGCTTCTCCACCTGCCTTGTCACAAATTTTTGACCTTGGGCAGAGGATTTAATTTGATTCTTGGACAAGATTGCTTCAGTATTCTGTGACTGGTGCTGGAGTTTGAGTAACCACTTCCTTCCTCGTTCCTTGTGTCACAGTGTTCTTACTTGCTGCTTTTCCAGGAAGATTTTTGGGTTTTTAGACATTTGTTTAAAAATTCCTCCCCCCAACAGTTTTTAAGTGAGAATCATTTCATCTGTTTGAAGGGATATGGAGCAGAGTATTGACAATTTCTTGTGAAGTTCAAGGTGCTAACTAGCTCTAAGATACTGCTGACAACTCTTCAAAATGTGCTGGTTTATTCCTTATTTAATATACTTGATTTCTGTTTCAGCACCTCAGCCATGTCTCTCTTATATGAATGTGTGAACACAGTAATAGCAGGTGAGAACTGAAACTTGGAACCTAGAAAAAAAAACGTGATGAACTTTGTCATCAGCTAACACCATCTGTAAACCTTTTTTCTTTAACTTAATGGATTTTATAATAGACCAAGTCTCCTGGCAAACTTTGTGTCACTGTGGGGCTGAAATCCTTTGTTGTCAGTGGGTGAGGCACAGTCCCTACAGCTGTGTTGTGTTTACTGAAGGCTGAAACCAAGCACAGACAATGAGATTATTATATGCAAGCTCCTAAATGTTGCTACAACTACAAAATTTACCAGCAGCAATAGAATTAAAGCAAGAGTGATGTCTCTTTGCCAAGTTTTCTTATGTGATGATGGATCAGACTTTTTTTTTTTTAAATTTACAGCTTAAAAATGGGGTGTAATTCCTTAGAGGAGGCAGTTGGAATTACTGATTGGCAGTTTCAGTTTTTGGGGAGGGGATATGAACTCCATGACTGGGAGGGTGAGAGAAAACAAAGGCAGAAAGGGATAACACAGTATTGCAGCTCGGACTTGGCACTTTTCCTATCAGAGTGTGGAGCAGAGGGTTATTGACATTCACAGTTTGTCTGTCTGTCTCCTGGGGGTACTTTGGATAATAGTGCAGAACTTGCTGTGCTGGGTCAGTTCAGAGAGGGAGGAGAGATCTGTCTCACTCACTGTGCATTCCTTCATTCCTTCAGGGAAATGAGGTGTCATGATGGGAGGAAAGGTAACACGGAGGGTAATTCCATTGTGGGTGAGAGAGGCTTTCACTGAGATCCAGTGGGGTCATCCTGTGGGTAGAGGGGGAATTCACCCACCCAGGACACCTCAGGGATGGTGATGTCAGACTCAGAGCCAGCAAATGAGCCCTGAAACACCAGAGGGGCACCTGCCAGCTCTGGAGGTGCCTGTGTCCAGCACAGCTTCCCTGCAGGGACAGAGGGCAGCACGTGGCACCTGCTCAGGCACAGCTGGGCTTGGCTTGGCTGTGCTGTGCCAGCAGCAGTTACCAGGGTGAGCCCACCTTTTCTGTACTGGGGCTCTGTGCTGCCAGAGCTTTCAACTGTCCCATATAATCAACAATGGCTGGCTTGATTAAAGCTCCAATCTAATCACATTAAACTCTAGGATCTGTTGCTGCATCCCATTGCATTAGGAAAGTGCACAATTAAAAATTCAGCTGTACAGTAGCTGCTGACGTATTTACAGCCTTGACTGCTACGTGAAATAAACCTTAGTGAGAGCAAAGAAGAGCAGCTTTGACCTGGCTGTTCCAGCTGTTTTCACCTTTGCACTTTGTTTTTCCTGCCCTCTTATTATTACTGTTACAGTATATGAAACTATAAGTTCATCTCACAACCTTCTCTCCTCCCTCCAGACCCTCAAAAACCCAAGCAAACAGACAAACAATAATCTGGCACCTTTCTCTGGGAGCTGAGCTAGGTGTGGACTGTCAGATGGTGTTGTTGCAGTCACACACAGCACAGAAATACTGACTGGAATTTGTGCTTCTGTGTTTCAGTTCTGATCTCTCTGTCCTCGGGGATGCCCAACCACAGCGCCAGCATCCAGGTGCGACCCTGGGTTTGGGGGTTGCTTGTTCTGCTCTGCTGTGGGATCCCAAGGGCTGGGGAAAATGGGATTGTGTTCCTCTACCAGAAATTACAGCTACTGAAGTGCTCTCCTTGTGCAATCCTGCAGACTGAAGCATTTCCTATAGAAATTCTCCTACTTTACTTCACTCTAAAATGTAGAGTTTGAGAGTTTTCCCAACTCTTTATTCATCTCCTGCTGTTAGTACAGTCACACAGAGGATCCTGTTGTTTGGAAGTCTGTTAATGTAACAAAACCCTCTCACCTGGAGACCTCAGGTCTTGGTCAGATACTTCCTTGTGTATTGAGGAAACTTCATGAAGACTTATTTTAATTAAGACCTGTAATAAACATGGTGTGGTCTTTTTTTCCAGCTTTGTGTTCAGAAGTTGAGGATATTGATAGAAGATTCTGACCAGAACTGTAAGTATGGTGCTTGTCTTCATGAAGCTGTTGGCCCCCAAGCACTGGGGAGATGCTGCAGCAGCCTCAGAGGGATTGTAGTGCCTGGTGTGCTGGAAACAGTTGCTGGGGGGGGTTAATATGGAAATAAGTTTTGATGGTGAGCACTTCTTTATAATAATATTTTTGAAAACAAATGACAGCAATTGTTACTGCTGTTTGTGATCTTGTAAATCTAAAACAGTTCTTTCCGTGCTCTGGGATTTCCCTTTTTATAGACTGGCTGCTTAGAAAGCAGTGATGGCTATTTTCAGCAGAGTGAGCATAATAGTAAAGTGCAAGAGTATTGACTTATTTTAGTCACTACAAAGAATACTGGGAAATTTTTCTTTTGTGCAGCTCTTTTTCCTGCCTTCTCAATTTTTCCCCTTGAGAACAGGACTGTTACACACCAATCTTCAATGCTTTTAAAGGTGTGTTCACTTCAGGATGCCTCTTCTCAGATCCCAGCATTTCTATTTATCAAATACATATTTTTGAATCAATGATAAAACTTGAGGTACAGGAAGACCCTGATGAGGGTTATATATATATTTACTTGTCTTTCTATGGGATTATGAAATTAAAGACCATAATCTGTGATGCATCATTCTCAAAAATGCTTTTCTTCATCACAGATTTTTATTCAAGTGTTTCAATACCAAGTGCTTCTACTGAAACCAGCTTTAAGATTTCATGCTCAGCACAAAGCAGTGTTTCTATATTTGGAAAGAAGTTTTATTTTGTCTTTCACAGTGAAGTACCTGGGACTGCTGGCTATGTCCAAAATCCTGAAAACACACCCTAAGTCAGTTCAGTCTCACAAGGATCTCATTCTCCAATGTTTGGATGACAAAGATGAGTCCATCCGACTCAGAGCTTTAGATCTCCTCTATGGCATGGTATGTTCTTACACTTATTTCCTCTCCAGCTCCCCTGACCCTTTAGGAAGGTGATGTTTAAGGAAAACATGCAATTTTCTCTGCCAGAAAGCAGAGCAGAGACTTTTGATAACAACTCCCATATCTTTCTGGCACTTAGGGCAAGTAAAACATGTGGCTCAGCATGAGGGCTTTAGAAAATCTGATTCAGACTGGATGGAGTTTCTCAGCTCAAGCCCTGTTGGAAATCATCCATTTTGAAATCCATTCCACTGGATGTTAATGACTCGTAAATTGTTTGCTTTATAAGCAAAAATGTTTTGAACTCTTAAACTTTCTAATCTGGCAGTAGAAGATTCACTTTCTCTTGGATTTCTGTATTGCTGATAATAACTCTGATCCTCAGCTCTCCCACAGCCGAGGTCTTCACAGAATCAACTGGGTTGGAAAAAACCTTGGAGGTGATCAAATCCAGCCTATGACCTAACACCACTTGTCAGCCAGGCCATGGCACTAAGTGCCACATCCAGTCTTTTCTTAAACACCTTGTGCTGGCTCTTTAACAGAAACATTGAATAGTAATAAACAGGTTCATTTTTGGATTGGGGCCTGCAGAGGTGGTTCTGGTTTCTTGTTGACATGATATGGGTCCAGCAAAGAGCCAGCAGCTGCTTGACTGGAACTGGAAGGACTTGGCTGTATAGGAAAGTGGTTGGACCTTTCACCACCTCTTTAACAGGTCTCCAAGAAGAACTTGATGGAGATTGTGAAGAAACTGATGATTCACGTGGATAAAGCCGAAGGGACGACGTACCGAGATGAGCTGCTGACCAAAATCATAGACATCTGCAGCCAGTCCAATTATCAGTACATCACAAACTTTGAATGGTCAGTGTTTTCAGCTGCCAGCTTGGAGCTCATCACACAGGTAATGCAGAATTGTCCTCTGATACCCATCCATCCCTTTCCATAGGTACATAAGCATCCTGGTGGAGCTGACCCGGCTGGAGGGCACGAGGCACGGGCACCTGATCGCGGCCCAGATGTTGGATGTGGCCATCCGGGTGAAAGCCATCCGGAAGTTCGCGGTGTCGCAGATGGCCATGCTGCTGGACAACGCCCACCTCATCGCCAGCAACACCCAGAGGAACGGCATCTGTGAGGTGCTCTATGCTGCTGCCTGGATCTGCGGGGAGTTCTCCGAGTAAGTGCAGGCAGAGCCTGATGTGCTGTGAGTGGCAGCTTTTGGGCAAAGACTTTGGTCAATGAAATATGTTTTTGAGAGAAGGGTGGTTCAGAGTATGTACCTTAATGCCACCAAAGTGGTTGTTTTTCTCTTGCTCCCTCACACCATCAACTCATCAGCTCTTTCTTGCCAAGACATTTTTAACTATCTGGTCATTTTTCCTGTCTCTCCAGCCTTGCCCACTCACGCAGGAAGCCATAGTAGTGAATCATAGAATCCCAGAATATTCTGAGTCAGAAGGGACCCTCAGGGATCATCGAGTTTAACTCCTGGCCCTGCACAGACACCCCAACAATCCTGCCCTGTCCCTTAGAGCATTGCCCAAGCACTCCTGGAGCTCTGGCAGCCTTGGGGCCGGGACCATTCCCTGGGGAGCCTGGGCAGTGCCCAGCAGCCTCGGGGGGAAGAACCTTTCCCTGAGATCCATCCCAAGCCCTGACACAGCTCCAGCCGTTCCCTGGGCTCCTGTCCCTGTCCCAGAGCACAGCTCAGCCCCTGCCCCTCCGCCTCCTCTCAGGAGGAGCTGCAGCCCCCGAGGAGCCTCCCCTCAGTCTCCTCTGCTCCAGCTGAACGAGCCAAGTGCCCTCAGCCGCTCCTCAGACCCTTCCCCAGCTCCGTGTCCCTCCTTTGGACACTCTCCAACAGCTTTGGATCCTTCTGATCTTGTAGGTATAAGCTGTTAGATCTTAAGACGTTGAAGGAACTCCTTAATCATTAAGGTCCACCCCCATTTATATTATAGGGAACATGTCCAATCACCATGTTTGAATTAGTTCTTTCTCTCTTCCCTGTTTTGCCCTTGTTAAAAGGTTTTTGCAGAGCTCCATCTTCTGGGAATTAAAAGTTGTCATTTTTTTGCTCAAAATTTTTCAGTACCCACAATAGCACAGTTTTTAATGTTCTTGTACCAACACGGTTTTTTAGCTTCAACAGATGTTTTTGTGTCTTGGTTGTGCAGATACAGCTGTTCCCCAGCTTTTATTCTAGTTTTATTCTGGGCAGGTGTGGTACTGTAGTTTCCTCTTACCCCAGCTCTCCTTATAACTGCCACTCTGAACACTGGCTCCAGTTTAAAATCACACTGCAGGTGTGATATTGAGGGAATGCTGGTACAGCTCAGATCTTCGTTGTCTTAAAAAAGTTGTACAAAGAAAACTGCAGATGAAGAAGTAAGAGAATATACTCCTCTTTTTTAGCGTGATCACATTTTTACTTAGAAACAACTTTAGCTTTCAGTTTGTAATAGTTCAGTAACCTTTTTGTGCATCTTCCATTTAGTTTTGAGCAGACGATTTTGAGTAAGAGCATGAGATTTGTTAAAACAAAGTGCTGTGATCTGTATTCCTTTGTGTATTAAGCATTGCCTGCTGGATTTTATTTTTGCTGCCTTTCATCTGTCCATTCTGTCCTTACAGACACCTCGAGGAAGCAAAC
The DNA here is from genome assembly GCA_013398055.1 of Ifrita kowaldi. Classification (NCBI taxonomy): domain Eukaryota; kingdom Metazoa; phylum Chordata; class Aves; order Passeriformes; family Cinclosomatidae; genus Ifrita; species Ifrita kowaldi. The sequence goes on from VZRS01006933.1 coordinate 26,877, forward strand.
CAAACCCTAGAAGCAATGTTGAGGCCTAAAGTTACAACCCTGCCAGGCCACATCCAGGCTGTTTACGTGCAGAACATGGTGAAGCTCTATGCATCCATCCTGCAGCAGAAGGAGCAGGCTGGGGAAAAGGAAGCAGCTCAGGAAATTACACAGCTGATGATCGAGCGCCTGCCTCAGTTTGTGCAGAGTGCAGATCTGGAGGTTCAGGAGAGGGTAAGAGAACTTCAAAATGACTTTGGGGTTTATCATGGGAAATCTTGGAGCGGGTTTGTGGTTCTCTGTGGTTCTCTGCATGTTTTTTATAAGCTGTTATCAGTGACAAGTCCCAGATCTTACTGCAGTTTGATGCCATCTCTGAAGGCTGCCAGCAAGATCTTCACTCAAAACAATTTAATTTTAAAATCATTCAGGCACATAAGGGCACAAAAAGGACCCAGCTAAAAGAGAGGCTTAATATGGACTTTTTACATTTGCTCCAAACCTGCAGTTTATGCTGCTTCCCGCAATTCCCTTAATGGAGTAAAACACTTACCTTCTGCTGACTTCAGTTGATTTGTTTGGTTCAGCTTGTTAACTATTACTCTGAAACTACTTCTGCATTTGTTTTTAGGCTTCTTGCATCTTGCAGCTAATAAAATACATTCAGAAGCTACAAGTAAAAGAAGTTCCTGTAGCTGAGGAAGTGATAGCCCTGTTTGCTGGTGAGCTGAACCCTGTGGCTCCTAAAGCACAGAAGAAAGTCCCTGTTCCTGAGGGGTAAAGTTCCTTCTCTCTCCCAAACCCTTATTTAAACTTTAAATAAAAAAGCAAAGTATATGATGAGACAGTGAAATACTCAGGGGTACTGAATCAAGCTGTTTGTTTGCTGCAATTCTTCCCAGCCTGGACCTCGATGCCTGGATCAATGAACCTCCATCAGACAGTGAGTCTGAAGATGAAAAGCCCAAAACAATATTTCATGAGGAGGAGCAAAGGCATTCCAGACACAGACAGCCAGAAATAGATGAAGAGGAACTGGCCAGAGTGAGTGAATATTAAAATGCTTTTCCCTACATAATTCAGTAGTAATCTAAGTGGTGCTGAAGCAGTGGGGGCTGTTGTGGATTCTCCACGTAGCCAGGGAGCCATTCTGCTCTCCATAGCTCAGGGAAGCTGATCATTGATGTGAGCTGATGCTCGTGGACTTCAGCAGCTCCTGTGAATGGCTGTAAATGACTGTTCTCAGCAGTGATCCCACCTTTCCTGCCTCTGACCTCTTTGGTTTCACAGAGAGAACTTGTTGTTATACGAATTTTCACTTCTTCATCTCCTTGCAGAAGTGAAAACAGAAATGTTCCAATTGCCATCAAAAAGTGATCTCTGGGAAGTTATCTCCAGTCTGTAATTAAAAAGCTAAGAAGGTTTTCTAAGGAATATCAGTTATAGTATCATGTACAATGGCTTGGGTTGGGAGGGACCTTAAAGCTCATCCAGTTTCACCCCTGCCATGGGCAGGGACACCTCCCACTGTCCCAGGGTGCTCCAAGCCCTGTCCAGCCTGGCCTTGGGCACTTCAGGGCTGGGAATTAGTAATGGTACCTGCAGTTCTCTCCTATGTCTGGTAACTCAGAACTGCTTTATCACACACAAGCTGCTCTGCTCTGGTCTTTTCCTGGTAGTTATGTATTGTTCCAAAAATGCAGGGAGATTCTGATTTGCACTTTGGTGTCTTTTTATCTCTTTGCTTACAAACAAACATTGTAACTGCAAATCCTGTTTTGCTTTTAGCGTCGAGAAGCCCGGAAACAAGAGCAGGCAAACAACCCATTTTATATTAAAAGCTCTCCTTCCCCTCAGAAGGTGAGTCTGAATTGCAATATCTCACTGGCCTCTGCTCTCACTGTGTGAAGGCTCCCTCAGTGTCAGAGCTGCAGCCTCCTCTGGGACATTCTGATATTTCCCCTGCAGTTCTGGCTGCTTTATAATGTGTGGACTGGAGTGGCTGCCTGCAACTGTTCTTATTGTCTTGTTGTCTTATTCTCCCTGTTAGTGTTGAGAATCTCCTGAGTGACCTGATATCCCCAGAGCAGCCTGTGAGAGTCTGTGCAGTTTGTCCCAGCCCTGGGTGATGGCAGCATTCACATCCCCAGGCACCTCACTCAAAGCCCTGGGGAGGAGGGTGACCCTGGAACACACACTGTGTTTTGTGGATCAAAAAGTTCCTGTGGTCTCTGAACACCTTTTTCAGGGAAAGCACTTCCTTTATTCCCGCTATATCTGAAGGACTGCCCCATGTTCCTCAACTCCAATCTCCAAATTCATCATCTGAAGTAGAAAGTTATTAGCAATAAAACACAAACCAAAAATTCTTCAGAGAGCTGCAGTAATTCTTCTGGGCAGTAGTGGGGTTAAAATGCTGTAGCTAAGAGTAGAGTCCTTTATAATAGTTATCAACTGGCTTTGAAACACACTCTGCTACCACACAGGATTAGTAACAAGCTGTTCCATTCCTGTCCTTTAAAATGTTCACTTAAGGGATTGAATTGCTTGATGTTTTGTCCCGTGTCTGTTGACAGACATTTGTGCTGGCGGTGCTCAGAACGTAACAAATCTCTCTTTTCCCAGCGATACCAAGACACTCCAGGGGTGGAACATATTCCTGTGGTCCAGATCGACCTTTCTGTCCCATTAAAAGTTCCAGGTAAACACAGCTAATCTTTAAAATTAATGATAGAAATTCAGTTAAGCAAAAGCCGTAATTCCTTCTGAGGAATTCCACCTGAGGTTTTGAAGGGCAAGGAACACACTTTCATTGAAGTCTTAAATATATCTCCTTAACTGACATTTGAAAATAGTACTTTGCAGTCTGAGTTCCTTTCAAGATAATATTAGAAATAATTCTGTGATTAGGAATATCGTGCAGCCAAGTCTGTAACGTGCAGAGTAACCACTGTTCTGTGTGGGAACTGTCACCTTCAAAATACCTTAGAGGTCTGATGGAGGTGATCAGTAGACATTGAATAGAATCTAATGGTAGAGATACTATTTGAATATCTTGTTTCAATTATCAGAAGGTAGTTGTGTATCTAAGGAGTGGTTGGATACAGCACTGAAAAGCTGTTAATAAAGTGCCTTATATTGCAAGGGGTGAGTGCTAAGTGCAAATATTTAAGGTTTTTTCCAAAAGTTGTCAGTACATCAGCAATGTCACCAGTTCTCCTTAAAATTTCATTGTTTTGATGCTCCTTGTAATGCAATTAATGCAGCCAAGAATCAGGGAGCAGGATTGAGCTCTGTCCTGTTTCTGGAGAGGTGGAGTGGACAGCAGAGCTGGTGCTTGGGGGGGCTGTGTGTGAGGTGGTGAGGAAGCACAGGGAGGTGTGGATCTGGCTGGCTCTGGGAAGCTGGAAGCAGGGCTCACTCCTGCCGTGGTGTTTCAGTGCTCAGTCCCTGTGCCCTGTACCTGAAAGCAGCCTGGCTTTCCCCACAGGAATGCCCATGTCAGACCAGTACGTGAAACTGGAAGAAGAGCGAAGGCATAAACAGAAACTGGAGAAAGACAAGAAAAAGAAAAAACAGAAAAAGGAGAAGAGAGGGAAACACCATCGCCACAACTCCCTGCACACAGAGAGTGAGGAGGACATTGCTCCAGCTCACCACGTCGACATCATCACGGAGGAGATGCCAGAGGTCAGTTCCTGTGCTTGGGGCCTGGGATTTATCTGTGTGCAGCTCTTGAGAGATTTTTGCCCCCTGCTGCAGCCAGTCTGTAGTGTGGCAGTTCCAGAGCTGTGCTGGCTTGCAGAGCTGTTTCACAAGTGACTGAGATGATCCCCGGCTGTTCTTTGCAGGGGAAGAAATTACTGTCTTTTTTTTTCCACAAAAAGACAAGAATTGCCACTGAAGTTATTAAAAAAATCAGAACCAATGAAACAATGTTCATCCCTGCTCTAAAAGTAACACTGTCCAAATAGCATTTATTATGCTCTGCTGCTTCACTTTGACAGTAACTTGCTGTCTAGTCAGCAGCTTTGCAGCTGATGATAATTAATTGCAGATGCTAATGATGTCATCTGTATTTGTTTCTAAAATTTCCTTTAATCAAAACTGAACAGCAGCAATTCAAATCCTGCAGTTTATGAAGAAGGGGTTTCTGTTCTAAATTAATCTTGTAACTGGATGCTGCATTGAAGTGCATTGTTCCTGTAACTTACTGTGCCTGACTGCAGCTGGCCTGGTCCAGGCCTCACAGGCTCAAAAAAATTTAATTTGGGTGTTGTTAAGCTTGAGTTTGAAAATTGCTGGTGGTTTGCTTCCTCAGTGGATGTCTCTTTATCTCTTCTGCAGAATGCTTTGCCCAGTGATGAAGATGATAAAGATCCCAATGATCCCTATAAGGCGCTTGACATAGATCTGGATAAGTAAGTGGCAGTTCTGTGTGTGGGTTCACTGAGTTGCTAACGGGAATGCCTGAGGGCAGGGCTGGGGCTGAGCAGGCAAAGGCATTACAGGCCATGAGGGGAAAAGGCTGAAGTCTCTCCCCATGGCTTTGCTGAAACCACAGGTGCTCATCCAGCTTGGGCTCCCACTGCAGCTTGGATGATAAAATCTCAACTCCTGAGTGTGGGAGAGGTTTGGGAGGGGCAGAGGAGTCATTAAATGCAGTGTGCCTGAAGGAGTCTGGAAGCACAGGCAGTGTCACTGGATCAGGTGTGGGTTACTCTGAGGTTTGGGTGTCCCACTGCCTGTGCTGTGACCTGTGTTGGCACTGAGTGTGACCTGTGTCCGTCTGTCCCCCTCAGAACCTCTGTGTCCATGGCAAGCCTGTGTTGTGATCACTGACCAGTGACACCCAGGCTGTCCCACCCCACCCTGTGGCCCCTCAGTGTGGTCCCATTGTTGTAAAGTGTTGTTCTGATGTGACTGAGTGAGCTGCATGTCACACCTGGGACCAGGCTGGTCCCCACCCAGCTGCTGGGGCTGTTCCAGTGCCAGCACTTCGAGCCCCTGCATCCACCTGACCACAAGCACTGGGCTGTTCAGTATCGCACGTGGAGATTGGTTTGGATTTTTTTTTTTAGTTGTTGTTTTACAAAATCACCGTGCTAAAAAATAATTGCTGATTTATGGTCCAGGGATGCCTCCTGTAAAGTTTGGAAGACTGTGCAGGCCCTTGTGGCTGTGTGTAGGATCTCTGCCTTCCTCTGATACTTGAGAGTCTGTGCCTTTCTTTGTAGTTCCAAATTTATAGGGCTTTGGCCCCTCAGTACCTTATGAAAAAGTGTTGTAGCACTTCTAAAAAGTGAATAAAACAGTTTTTCTGAAAAACTTCCTTTTTTCATGAGCCAAAGTCTGCAGGGACAAATATATAAAAGGAAATTAATTTCTGACTGTAGCCCCTGAATTTGCATGGTGATCCTCACCAGCGTTGGGCACACCCAGCAGAGCAGCTCCTGGGTGCTCCAGGAGGCATCCAGGACTGTTGGATTGTTCCATCCATTCCCTCCCCTGTGCCATGAGTGCTGTGCTCTCCTGTCATGGTTTCTCATGTCTGTGTCCTCTCTCTTTCCTTCTGTGCTTGCACTGCTCTGTCTGTCACGCTCACACGCAGTCTGGTTTCAGGGAAGCCTTCCAGGTAAGAATATCTCCTCAGTGTTGACCTTTGGCAGGTTGGTTGATTTTGGACAGTGTAAGTCCTTGAAGGGTGGTGGAACTGTTGAAATCAGTGACCCTCACGTTTGTGTGAGTCTGTTTTGTCACTGGCTTTCAGCAGCAACGCTGTTCCTGTACAGGTGTATCTGAAATAGTAGAAGATGAGGCCTGTTTGCTGTTCAATTTTCCCTCAGTGTCTGAAAGTGAAAAATTAATTAGTTCTGGTTCTTAATGCAATATAAGCAAAAACACTGAGGCAGTTGAGGCCATTAGAAATCTTCCTGAACTGGTGTTTGAGGTGCAAACGTGAAAATTAACATTAAATAAAAGCTAAGAAATAGAAAAAGATGCAGTTGGTGAAATTCTTGCTGATTTTTGAAAATGTTTGACAAGAATGAGAGAAATTTTTGTGGTGGTTTTTTTTTTTTTCCCAAGTAGTGGATTTAGGATACAGTGTAAATATGAACTGCTACTGGTGCTTTTTGGAAGCAGGTGTCTGAAGTCACATTTAACTTCTAAAATGTGATAGTAAAGTAGAAATTCATAGTGCAAACTTCCAAAATAAAAATCACTTAGAATAATTCCCAATTGGAGTGACCTGTTCATCAAGAACAACAAACCCCACACCCTTCAAGGGCCATTGGAGCCATGCTGGCATTCCACTGCTCGAATTTCCACTCTGTTGGAAATGCTGTTCCACATCCTTGCTTTTCCTTGGAGAGGGATTCCATGGAAACGCAGCGGAACCCTACATGGAGCTGTTCTGCCATGGGTGTTACTCAGCCTGCAAGCCTCTAGCTGGCACCTCTAAGGGTTAAACAGCAAGACCTTGGCTCTCAGTCACCTTCCAGTTGTTTTCTCTGACTCCTAACCCACAAGGGCAGTATCTGCAGTTGCATAAATAAACTCCAGGTACGGAACTGTGCGCTGATTTCAGCTTTGGGGGCCCAGCTCCCTAAAAACAAAGCACACCTTGTCTTGGACAGATCATCTGGCTGAGGGAGGCTGTTTGCAGGGAGTAATGGGCTCCTTCTTTTCAAGACCCTTAGCAGACAGCGAGAAGCTGCCAGTCCAGAGACACAGGAATGTTGAGACCCTGAAGTCACCAGACTCAGAAGTTCCCCTAGTAGAGAAGAAGAGCAAGAAACCCAAAAAGAAGGAAAAGAAACATAAAGAAAAAGAGAGAGATAAAGGAAAGAAGAAAGAGAAAGAGAAAAAGGTGGTAGAGGAGGAGGAAGAAGAAGAAAAAAAGGTAATTCTCAAGACTTGCATTATTTTAGCTACTGCTGTTATTTATTGCTGAGTTCAGTTTGTTGCTTAGGAACAATCACACTTGACAGTTCAAACAGCTGAATGCATTCAACCTTTATTTCCTTAAATTTTTACAACTGCAGCAGCAGGTATTTAAAGATTTCTGTTAATAAAAATAACATTTACTTACCCTCATAAGTTAGCAGAATTCAGCTTACTGCAGCCTACACAGCAGATCTGCCACAGCTCATGTGGAAGCTGAGTTTGCTGACATTTTGTCTGTTCTCCAAGTGGGGAACTCCTTAGCAAAATATCTGGAACTGATGTTGTGAGTGTCATTTGTTCTGCATTCTGTCTCCCATGTACTTCAGAACCTCTCAGTTATAAACCCTGCCATTAGCTGTCAGTTACTCTCAGGATTTGAAGTATCCTCCTGTTAACCCCCCCTGCAGAGCTGCGCTTTCCTTCTGCACTGCAGCCCTTGGAATGCTGGGGATACCCTGGTGTGGGGGTGCTGGGCAGGTGCTGGGCAGCTGGGCCTGGTTTTGGAAGTGCTCAAAGACTAAAGTGAAGCTTCTTGGTGTGTTTGCTCCTGAGTGTGTCACAGCATCTGTGCATGAGGAGCATTCTGGAGTGCTGCATTGCCATGGGAACTTAAGGTTTTCATTTAATTGTTGCAGAGTCACAGAATCCCAGACTGGTTTGGGTTCAAGGGAACCTTAAAGCCCATCCAGTGCCACCCCTGCCATGGGCAGGGACACCTTCCACTGTCCCAGGCTGCTCCAAGCCCCGTCCAGCCTGGCCTTGGGCACTGCCAGGGATCCAGGGGCAGCCACAGCTACTCTGGGCCCCCTGTGCCAGGGCCTCCCCACCCTCCTAGGGAACAATTCCTTCCCAATATCCCATCCAGCCCTGCCCTCTGGCAGTGGGAAGCCATTCCCTGTGTCCTGTCCCTCCATCCCTTGTCCCCAGTCCCTCTGCAGCTCTCCTGGAGCCCCTTTAGGCCCTGCAAGGGGCTCTGAGCTCTCCCTGGAGCCTTCTCTTCTCCAGCTGAGCACCCCCAGCTCTCCCAGCCTTTCCTCATAGGACAGATGTTCCAGCCCTGTGATGTTTTTGTTTTGGTTTTCTTTTGTTGTTGTTGGGTTTTTTATTTGATTTTTAAGAAAGATATAAAACCAGTGATAATGGGGATTTTTTTCTCCTAAAATTCAGGGGGAAGACTTGGATTTCTGGCTCTCCACTGGTCCACCAGCTGCTCCCACACCCCAGCCACAGGTAGGAATCCTCCTCCATCAGAGGAAACTTCTCTGGTTATTTATTGCCTGTGAGCTGTGCAGGAGTGTGCTGTGTCATGCTGCAGCACAGAGGGGAACATCAGCTTCATCTCCTCAACTTCCTGCTGGGGAGCAGGGACATTGTGTCTGCCCAGTTCATAGAAACTGTAATGGAAGACTTGAGGCTCATTCTGGGCAGATCAAGGAATAGAAATAGAAATACAGATGCAGCTCCAGGCTTGGTTGATTTTGTTATTGATGGGTATAATGTTATACAGTTGTATGGTTTTATTTCCTAGTATGAGGTAGACTCTAGCAACATTAATAGACATGAGAGACAGAGTGTGAAAGAAAAAATCTCATGAATTTTGATGGGAAATTCTAGAGGAAGAGACAAGGAATATAAGGGGATGGATTCCTTGGAGGAAATCTTTTGAATCATGTCCTCAGGTGATCATATTTGCTGGGTTTCAGAGGTATAAAATGAAAGCCTTGATACCATGTTAGCCCAGTGTTGTTTCTGAAATAACAGCTGTGAGGAGTTGTCACTGTTGAGTTTCTTTTGCTGTGGGATTGGGTTGTTACAGCTGCTTTCCATCAGTGTCCTAATCCTTCTGCTCATTTCCTCAGAGTGAGCCTGGAATGGGCACTGCTGTGGTGGCTGAACCTCAAGAGGTAAAAAAAGAAGAAAGGGAAGAGCAAGATGAGGAGGAGGAGGATGAAGGAAAGGTAAGTGGGTTAATTGCCTCAAGTTGCGCCAGGAGAGGTTTAGATGAGGTATTAGGAAAGATTTTTTTTTTTTTAATGGAAAGGATTGTCAGGCATTGGAACAGGCTGCCCAGGACAGTGGTGAAGTCATTGTCCCTGGAAGTGTTAAAAAAACCTGTGGATGTGGCACTTGAGGACATGGTTTAGTGGTGGATGTGGTGGTGCTGGGCTGATGGTTGGACCTGATGATCTTAAAGATCTTTTCCAACCTTCACAATTCTCTGATTCTATGAAGTTACTGTCACCCTTCAGCCCTATGCTCCTGCTGTCTCAAATTCCTTAAAAAGCAGCACACAGGAATTACCAACAGCATTTGTTCAGTGCGGTGACCACCTGCAAATGTTGCATCCTTGAGGAGCTCTAAACACATCGTGGTGAGAGGTTTGGTTGTTCCTGAGCCAAGGACAGGTCCCAGTTAAAGCTGAGCTTCCAAACAGTTGGAGAGATTCGGTCTTGTGCTGTTCCCAGGCTGCTTTGGGATAAGGTATTGGCAGCTGGTGGGGAGCAGGGTTTACTGGGACTCCACACGGAATTACTTTTGGGATTTAAGGAATAGTAGCTCTGCTTTGGGTTCTGCAGTAAAGGGAAACTTTGCTCAGTCCAGAAAGTGCAGAGAGTGAGAGTCTGGAGTTGGAAGTGTGGTAAAGAGGTTGTGGCTAGGAATCGAGGGTTTCTTTAACGGTTTGTTGTAGTTTCTTGTTCTTCTTGGTAGAAATCCTCCAAGCATAAGAAGAAAAAGCACAAGAAAGAGAAAGAAGAGAAGTCAAAGGATAAAAAGAAATCCAAAAAGAAGAGCCATCATGGCGAGGAGGAGCCCCCAGAGTCAGTGCAGAATGGAACGTTAGAGGATGAGCCACTACCAGTGAGTAGCTGTGCCCAGGCCTGGGGACAAGGCAGAGCTCAACTGCTTGGGAGGGAGGACAGTGAGAGCCCTTTTCAGAGCCATTAGGTGTAATGTGACTGGGATTTCTCTTCTTGTTTTTCAGCCCATGTCCAGTTACCGCCTTCTTGCTGAAAACCCGTTCATTAAAATGGTGAGTTTGGGGTGTTCTGTTCCAAATGTTGTCTCTGTGTGCCCGAAGAGAGGGGGCACCCTGGGGATGGTGCAGTGACTTTATGTAGCCATCACATAACTGAGGAACTGTTTAAATCCCAGGAGGTAGAACTGTAACCAAGCTCCATTTCCTTTCCTTTGGGTGTCCCACTTTAATTTTTAAGTTGATATTTTCTCAGTCCTTAGCTGACCATCAGTGTGTTTTCATAATCCTCTAGCTATGCCAAATTACCTCCCTTTTTGAACTTGGTTTTATCCCCATGCTGTGTTTTGTTCCTTGAAGTTTCTGACTCTTTCCTGTGACATTTTTCCCTTCATTTGCAGACCTATGATATTCAAGGAAACCTCCAGAATGACAGCCAAGTTACTGTGTCTGTTATCTTTGAGAACAAAAGCACTAGCTTCCTTAAGAGCATGGAACTGAATGTCCTGGACTCTCTCAACACTAAAATGCTCCGACCAGAAGGATCATCAGTACACGATGGGATACCTGTGCCCTTCCAGCTCCCCCCTGGTATGCACAGCTTTGCACAGGGCTCTTGGAGTGTGGCTGGCCCTGCACTGCCCTCCTGTGGGAAGAGCTGCTTGAACTTCTTGCTGTTTTCCAGAAAAGCATCTCTGGGTGTTCCTGGGCTTTCCCACAGTTCCTTGGAGAGGATAAGCCTTCTCCCAGTATTGCTGTAATGCAGGTGATTCTGCACAGCAAGAGCAAAGCCTTAATCTAGGGCTGGGAGTCCAAATGTCTGAGTTCCTCTCCAGGTGCCTGCAGGCTGGCACACCTTTGACTACAGGAATCCTAAATTCATTATATGTTTGCTGTGAGATTTAAAATGAAACAAGGTGATAAGTTTGTGAAGAGTTAGAATCCACTCCGGATTTATTCTGGAGCTCTTGTCCTGCTGCTTGAATGGCAGAGGCCTTATGCGGTGAAGGTTTGTGATAAGGATGTGTAAGGAGGGGAGCTGAGCCCTCCAGAAGTATTAAGCACAGAAATGAAGGATAATGGTTTTGTACAGAGCCCAGCAGTACAACCAAATCAGTGAACTTCCCTGAATTTCAGTTCCTTCACCAAGGAGTTAATTTGAATCCTGAAACAGCTCACAGAGGGCTGCAGTGGCCTCAGGGTGCATTTCAATCCCCCATGAAGAGCAGTGGGGTATTTGATTTGGTTTAAAATCTGTATAAGGCAGTTCTTAACACAGACTTGTATATTAAAAGGAAAACATAGAAACATTGGAATTCAAATTAGCTCTGAAAACTACTCTGAAATGTTTATGTTAGAATTTCCAGTTATGCATAGTTACCCATAGTTTAAATATGTGACACTGTGACACTTTGCCCAGGCAGTTGCTCAATAACCTCCACCAAATGCCAGCTCCCGTTGCTGCTTCTGAGAGACCCAAGTGCTGTAACACTGTTGACTCACGACAGCAATTGTGTGTAGAACTCTCTTCCAACTCAAAGAATTTCGAACTTGGTTCAAAAATAGTCTGCACACAAGTCAGTTTATTCTAACCATTACTTAGATCTGGAAACCATGTTCTGACCTGACTTTTCCCTCTCCTCTCTTCACACTAGGAATCTCTAATGAAGCCCAGTTTGTGTTTACACTTCAGAGTATTGTTATGGCTCAGAAGTTAAAAGGAACACTGTCCTTTATAGTCAAAGTAAGTGCAGCTCTCAACTGCCTCTGTTTCCTTTGGAACTGCATCGGGGAGCCGGACTCGGGTGGGAAGCTCTGCTCTCGAGCTTTTTTTAGGCATCATTTCATCCCTGCTGCACCAGCCCGTTCTGTGAGGAACATTTTCACATGACATCTTGTGCAAAGAGTGCCCCCAATCCTGCGTAAGCACGTCCTAGATTGTCATTCCTGGCAGTGTGTGAGCAAGGCAGCCTGAACATGTGCCACATTGTCAGCTAGAAAATCACACTGAGCTGCTGGGGAGGGGAGGGATGGAACCAGGGGCTGCTCCTTCCCATCTCAGTTATCCAGGGACTGGTAGGACACTGCAGCCTGGTACAAGGCTGGAAAACAAAAACAAGAATTAGATGCAGTTATTAAGAGTGGAAACCCGGACCAAGAGCGAGGTCAGCGGAAGGCATTGTTTAACAAGTATTGAGCTGGATAAGACTGTGTGGGTTTCTGATGTTGTTTCAATACAGTTATTAATGAAAGAGCTGCGTGAACAGCTCAAAGGAAATGAATGGAGACAGTTGTGGCTACTTCTGAGTCAACCATTATCTCTGTTTTAAGGGTTTCTTAAAAATAGCTTGCTAGTCCTATTTTAGTACCTAAGAATCTGGGAACTATTAATTTATTATTTTGCTCAGGAAATAACAAACTGTAAAACCGCATCTCCAAGTGCTAGTTTAAACTCAGTCTGCTCAGTTTATTTCAGCAGAGTGCAGGCAGAACTGCAGCCTGTTATGTCCCTCACCTGTTCTAGGTGTAGGTATCAACCCAGCTGCCAAATCTTTGAGTGGGCTGATGTTGTGGTGGGATGGTTCTCAGACTGATCCTTCAGGCCCGGCCAGGCTGTTTCAGAGGGAACTGAGCCCTAAGCTCCTGGTTGATGCCTGTGTGGTGGGTGGAGGGCTCCTCCTCTTGCTGCCCTAGGGTTCCTACTCACCTGCTCTCCTTTGCCCTGTTGCAGAACGATGAAGGTTCAACCCATGAAAAGCTAGATTTCAAATTGCACTTCAGTTGCGCTTCATACTTGATCACGACACCTTGCTACAGGTGAGTGCCTGTGCTGCCCCTGGCAGGCTGAGCTCTGCCTGCTCCTGAGGGCTTGGGCAGCATCTCTGTAAGGGGTGAATGTTCAGATATGTCCAGTGACCTATTTCAAGTGGTTCTGCAGGAGGAGCTCTGTGCCCTGTGGACTGGCAGAGGCAGCTGTGGTTGAGGGCACAAGCTGCTCCAGTGGACTCTGGAGTGTGGTTTCCATATTTGCTGTAAACCCGTTTTCCTAGAGCTTGGTAGCACTTAAGCTTCTGTACCCTGATGCGTTTCATGGGGCTGATGGGACAGATTTCACTTGCATTTCTAATAAAACATTTACTTTCCTTCCTGTTCTGCAGTGATGCTTTTGCCAAGCTCCTAGAGTCTGGAGATCTGCACATGAGTTCTATTAAAGTAGATGGAATTAGCATTTCTTTCCAACATCTACTGGCAAAGATCTGTTTTCATCATCATTTTTCAGGTGAGTCTTCCTTGATGCAGAACCTTCTGCAGAATTCCATATTCTAAAATCTCTGCTGTGCTTGCTGAGCACAACACTCCATGGGCTCAGCAATCACAGGAGCAGCTGATACCCAGATTGAATATATTTGGGAGAGTTTTCTCCAGTTTTGCAACACTCAAAGCATGCAGTGTTCTTCAAAATGAATTCTCCTTGTGTCCCTGTGGAATTCCTGCAGCCCAGTGAGGCATGTGACAGGTATCATGGGAGCAGCTGGTGGGGAGTTCAGGCTGTAACTGTTCTCTGGAGGGTGGGTTTGATCTGCAGGGCTTCGACCTCCTTCCCCAGTGCTTCATTTCAGTGAGGGAGAGCCCCAGCTATTCAGGCTTGGGTTTATTAATTAAAACCCAAGCACTAGCTGAAGGAAAACAACTGGCTATTTCATCATGCTCTGGTGTTTGCATTAGACGTTGCCTCACTGGAAGTATTTCTGGGGAAGAAATCTACATTCTGAGCAGTGTTTTTGCCACAGAACATTTGTGGCTTAGGAGGCAAATGACTCACCTCATTATTGTGAAATGTCCCAGAGAGAAGCCAGGAGGAGCCAGGCACATCTTAACCCTGACTTCCTCCTCCCCTCTGTAGAAGCCACTGTTCCTCGAGGCCAGGCAGAGCAATGGCTGCTCTCGGGAAGCAAGGCTTCAATTAGAATTGAATTGAATTGAATGAAATGAAATGAAATGAAATTGCTGTTTCTCTGCAGTTGTGGAACGGGTGGATTCGTGTGCATCCATGTACAGCCGTTCTATCCAAGGCCATCACGTCTGCCTACTGGTAAAAAAGGTGAGAGCATTGTAACCCCTGAGAGAAGCTAAACCTTGAGCCTTCTCTGCCTTCCTCTGCCTCTTTCCAGTCCCTGAGCTTGACTGGGAACAACTTTATCCCCACTTGGAAGAGGAGCTAATGGATTTTTTCTTATTTTTTTTCCTTTCCAAGGGAGAGAACTCTGTATCCATAGATGGGAAATGTAATGATTCTACCCTGCTTAGCAACTTGTTGGACGAGATGAAAGAGACATTGTCCAAGTGCTGAATATTCCTTATAAAATATTCCAATGACAAGAAACACACCCAACGTGTAAAGACGAGCAGACCCAAGTGTTAAGTTTCTCCCTCGTACGCATGTACTACCCTGGGGCACGTGCTTTCAGTTAACTCCACCATTGGTTGCAGTTTAGACATTTTAAGGCTGTATGTTACCTTTTTATTTTCAGAACTTTTTACAAACTGTGGTGTTAACCCTTTCTAGCCCAAAGAGATCCTGGTGACATGACTGGAGGAGGGAGGGGAGGAGGGAGGGAGGGAGGGAC
>VZRS01006933.1:45511-67227 GCA_013398055.1 Ifrita kowaldi
GTCCGCCGGCGAGGGAGCGCGGCCCGGCAGGTGCGGGGACACGGGGGCTGCGAGGGGACGCGGGGCGGTGTAAGGGGACACGGGAGGGTCTGTGAGGAGGGAGGGCCCTGCGGGACGGCCTCGGAGGGGCCTCTAGGGAAAGGGGGCCTGGAGGGGGCCGCGTGTGCCCAGCCCTGCCCACGTGTCCCCCCAGGCCCGGTGGCCGCGTTCCCCCAGCGCGGCCGGGCCGGGCCCTCCCCGGCCTTGGTGGGACGGGGCCGGACCTGTTGAGCCGCGGGCGCCGCATCCCCACTCCGGGCGTTAATTGTTTGTGTTTGCCTGGGCGGGGGGCGATGGCGGCCGCGGCCCGGCCTGAGCCCCCTCAGGAGGGCCCGGAACCCCCGGGGTGGGCAGGGCGGGGATCGGATGGATCAGGGCACGGATCTGCCTCTGCTGGCCCGGCCCGGAGGAGAAACCCCTTGGATGGGACATCCCCGAGCAGAGCCCTGGCTGGTGGGCACAGCCCCCTCCCTTCAGAGGGGTCGGGAAGGGGACGGACCTGCTGCGGGATTCGTGAGCAACCCAAAACTTCATAACGAGGGAAAAAAAAAAACATCGCAGAGAGCAAAGGGGTTGGTGGTACATCTGTGAAGTTACAGTCTGCGACTTCCCTATTTTATCCCACCTCTTCCCCCCGACTTTATCCAGCGCAGCTGGAGCGCGTTTCTGCTCTAGGTAAAGGCACAGCCCTGGAGTTCAAACCCTTCAGTCTCTAAACTGGTCGGGGAATGGGGAATTTTCCATTTTTTTTTCAGGTCATGCTGAGCCAAGGCTCAGCTGTCATGAGGGAGGACTTGTCAGGAGAACTTGAAAGCAAACTCTTGCTCTGCTTCTGTCTCTTGCTGCGGGCTCAGGAATCCTGATCTTACAGAGCTGCCTCTGCTCTGATCTGCAGCGCAGTGAGCTCAGCTCCTTCAAAGAAAGCTGTATGAGAAGGACAGGCAAAAGGAAAGGGCAGGAAGTCCTCTGGAGGGAAAGGACAGGGGAACTGGAGTTGTCCAGTGTCCAGCACAGATGTTTGGGGGAAGCATTTCTGTCAGTGCTAGTGAAAGGCATGATTCCCTCTTCCTAGGGCTTGGAGCTGCAGAGTGGCCACACTCTCTGGATTTCCATCCCTTTGTTAAAAGCCCCTTTCCGGTCTGGAAATCTTCTGCCAAGTTGCAGGGCAGGGAGGGATTTTTGCTGGGAGATGTGAAACTTCCCCAGCCACCTGTTTATCACAGTCCCCAGGGCTTTGTCCTTGCACTCTGCTTGCTTTCCCAACTTTAGGCTCACATCCAGCTCCCTGTTTGTCTGTTGCTGTTGTGTATCCCATGTTTCAGATTCACTTTCTGTCTTAGTCACTTACTGTGAGGTGAACCTGGGATGAGCTTGTGACTCTTCAGAATCCCCAGGAAGAGGGAGAGGAGTATTGGGAGTTCTTGCCAGTGGTGGCAAAACCTGGAGCTGTTGGTTTATACGAAGGAACCGAGCGTGGGTGCTGAGCAGGGAGCTGGTTCCCTGTTCCTGGCTCACCTTGCAGCTCCCGGGATGCTGTCCTGGACACGTGGGGTTGCACTGTCACCTGTGCCGTCATCAGATGTGGAAATGGGCTCTCCCATGAGCTTGGAGAGCTTGAAGTGGACTCAGCATCCCGACCAGAGTTGTCCTGCATCGCTTCAGCTGCCCCTGGAGCTGTTTGCCAGCTGCTTCCTTGTCCACATCTAACGCAGCCCTTCTACTGATGGGGTGAGAAGTACCCCCTGCCCCGGAATGGGGTGATTTAGTCCCTTTTTGGAGGTCAGACTGTCCAGATCTGTGCTGTGCTTGCTCACTCCTGCTCCTCTGTGCGCTCCCAGGGATCTCCATGGCCAGACTAATGAAAGGGAGAATGCCCCTTGTGAGTAGTGAAAGTATCTGGGGTCAGAGCACAGAGATTGCACAACCTTCCCAGTCCTGCCCGCAGGTCTGGGAAGGGAATTGCTTTCAACTTCTGAGTTTTAATTTCTAGTAAGACAGGGAAGTATTTTCTAGTTCTTGAGCCATAAATGCTGCTGTAAGTGGATCCAGAACCAGCTTTGCTGGCGGTTTATCAGCTTATCTTTAGGAATATGTAATACCCAGCTAATGCTGTCAATAGAGTGCACCTTAGGCTGCACCTTTATCCTGCTTTTTCCAGATGCCCCTGGGAAGCAGAGTTATCCCTGAGGCCTGGTTTGGTCGGCTTCCAAACCCTGCTTCCCTCTGGAGCTGGTGGTTTGGTAGAGGGGCTGCTCTGCTCCTGGTGAGATTGGGGGGGTTGTTGCTCCAGGTACGTGAAGCAGAAGGGAGGGCAGAGGAAGGGATGGAGGCAGCGAAGGCCAGAAAAAAACCCCAACAAAACAACAACTTTTGCAAGTGGGCAAAGCCAGAGCAAAACAATCCATCACACTGTGACAGCTTTGACTTCCTCCAGAAAACCTGGCCGAGGTTCCAGGGGGCTGGTGCTGGTGTTGGGTCAGTATGAGTGGGGCGAGGCAGCCGTGGTGATGCTGCCAGACACTCCCTTGTGTGACCCTGTGCTGATTCAGGGGAACTCGTGGAACAGAAGATGAGCTGGAGCCACCCAGACCGTGGCTGAGGTGGAAGCAGGAGCTGGCCTCCAGCTGAGTGGCTGCACTGAAAGGCCCTGTATTTTCTGCAGGCCTCTCTTGGGGCTGTTGTCTGGCTGCCTTTGCTTCCTTCTCTCTTTCCTCTTGCTGTCTTGTGATGTGGTTGGTGTTGAGGTGGTCTCCAGCTCCACATCCCTGGGTTCATTCTGTGCCTGGAGCTGTGCTAAGGGATTGAGTTACTCCCATATCTCCTGCCAGGGCAGGAGAGGCCTCGTGGGCCTCTGCTATCAGCAAGAAACAATCCTGCTGTTCATCCCAACGCGTGACATTAATGTGGGGAAAAGGGATGTTTGTCCTTGGGATTATCCATGCTCTGGGAAAGGCTGGCCGTGTGGCCAGCTTGTGCTCTGGCTCAGCCCTGGGGTGTGATCCCACATTTCCTGGGATCCCAACCCGCTGTTAGAATGGTGCCATAGTCATTTTATCATCCTAATGCAAATTTCGTGCTCCACACTGATGTTAGCTTTGACTTGGGTGGGGGCAGATCCCAGAGTTAGAGGAAATGGAACTGCTGTGGGCTCAGAAATATCTGAGTCCAGTGAGGACAGTACAGAGCCTGCACAAGCAGGGAGAGATGAGCAGCTCAGCTGGGACTTGATAAACACCACCCTGTCCTTCCAGCCCTGGACTGGGGACAGCGAGAGGCCTTCCTGAAGGACCAGGCTGCTCTGGGACCTGGAAAAGAGGGAGCTGCTTCCACCATGCCGTCACTGGCCATGCTCTACCCTGGAAATACTCGTGTGTGCAGTTAACCCGTGTGCTGGAGTCGTGACCCAGCTTGTCAGCTTAGCACAGCGCTGCAAAGCCTGCAGCGGATTAGCTCTGCCTCCACACGCAGCCCCATCCCGGCCAGATCCATGGAAACCTTCCAGCAGCGGGCTCTGACATTGCAATGGATGCAGATGTCACGTAAGAGGCAGCAGGGCTGGCCCCGAGTCAGTAACACCCGGGGCTCCGTGGGGCTCCCTGCAGTCACTGCTGTTCCACAGGAACAGTTGGACATTGCAGCATCTGCTGCCTGACCTTCCCCTGTGGGGAGGGAAGCAGGAGGGGACCTTTTACAGAACTTGCTTTCTCCTGTGGCTTTTCTCCCTCTGTGGCTGTGGAGAGAAAGGCCAGGGGGGACAAACCACGCTGGAAATTTGGGGTTCTTGCCTTCCCTCTCCCCTGCCAGACTGGGTTTTCCAGCCTCCCCAGCACTCGCTCCTTCAGCTGCCCTCCCTCAGCATCCCTGTGCAGTGTGAGCAGTGTCATCCGTAACGTCCTTCCTGTCACTGCCTGTGGTCTGGATGTAAATCCTGAGCTGGAAGCCAAGCAATAAACCCCTTGTTCATCCATCTGCCCGGGGTGGATGAACGTGTCTCACTGCTGCCTGACCTGGGCTCTCTGCTCCAAGCAGCAGCATTCCCACCTGCAGCTCTTGGGTGGGCTCTGCCAGAGCTCCCCTCACCTCTGATGGGTCTTCTGCTACCCCAGCTATGGCTTAATTTAACAGGGCTTTTCCCTTTATTCCATAAACTGACTTGACTTTAGGATTGTCTGGAATGCTCGGCCTTGCAGGGGCAAAGGAGATGCCAATTAAAGCCCAGGATAACTATTTTTGGTCTTTCGTTATGCTTTTCCCTTTTCTCATGCATATGGCCTTGCAGATGAGTTCTGCCTCTCCATGGCTTGGAGATCTGTAAAGAGCCTGTCCTGCTCCTAAACTAGCCTCTTCCCTTCTCCTAAGCCGCCCTCTTTCCAGGAAGGGCTGGGAGATGTGGGAAGTCCCAGGAGAGGTGAGAAGTCCCAGTAGAACTGTTGTCTGTACAGTTTCTTACTTGGGAATTTCCAAATTGTGCAGCAGATTGGAATAGCGGAGCCTGGGGGCGGCTGGCGACAGGCAGGACCTTCTTAAAGCTGACTCTGGTGAAAGACAAAAGGCTCTTTGTTTGCCCAGACCTTGGGAATTCAGCATTTCCAGCGTGCCCCCGTTCGGATTTGGTTGCAAAGGCTGCTGCTAAAGCACTTTCCAAAAGAAAAATGTGGATGTTGTCCTGCAGAGCAGCAGAATGAAGTGGGGCTGGTGTGTGCCCGGGCTGGGGCTGGCAGCTGGGCCGGGTCGAGCTGCTCCTTCTCCAGAAACTTCCGAGCAGTTTCTGCTGCCGGGGCTGAGCGGGGGGGACCGACGGGGAAGGCAGTGCCGAAGGGAACGACTGTGGCTCGTGGCCGCGGCTCGGCTCTCCTGCAGCAGCATGGAGCGATCCTGCGGGAGGAAAGGCAGAGCTTGCAGAGGGGAAGGATTAGCTTTTGGGAAAACATTGGCAGCTCCCTGGGCCGGGAGGCTGGAGTCAGTGCCAGACAGGAAGCGGCTGACGTGGAAGTGCCGGCTGGCTGGGGTTATGAATGGCCAGGGGTGCCTTCCAGCCACACTGAGCCCTCCTCGCCCTGCCCTGCCCTGCCCGAGGTAAGCACGGGGCAGACCTTCGCTCCTCATATCACAAATCCATTCAAAAGAGCAGCTGGGAGTCTCGTCCCGGGAAGACAAGCCCTCGTTTGTTGCCAGACTGGCTCCGGAGGCGCAGAAACTGGCTGCCATTAGTGCCATGCGGCTGCCAGGATTGTTCTGGTCCCTGCTCTCCGTAGTAAAATCCCTCCTTTGATCGGAGAAAACCAGGATCATCCTGTCCCTAGACACTGAGCTAGTGCAGAGTGGCCATGGGAAGGGATTTGTGAAAGGAGGGGGGTGGAATTATGGAAAAAATGTGCGTGTGCTCTGTCTCAGCTGTTTTGTGCAAGTTGCCTGTTTGAAGCTACTTTTCTTCTCTTTCTCACTCTGTAAATTCAAGTTTTTACTTGAAATGCTCAGTGCATCCAAAATACCTTTATCAGGGCTGCTTTATCAATCAGAGGGGGCTTGTGTCCTGGGTTGGGAACTCTGGCCTGGCATTAAGGGTCCTGGGAATGGCTCAGGGGGAAGCAGGATCGTGGCTCCCCTCTCCTGTGGAGCTCTGGGGACACGGTGACTGTCACAGGCTCCCTGCCCAAGGGTTACAAGCAGCTGGACTCGGTGGGATTCCAGGAGAGCAGCCTGGCTTCCCGGACAGGAAACTGGACAAATCCCTGATTTTAAGAGCTGCGTTGCTCCCTGGGCTGTGCTGAAGGGCTGTTACAGCAGAGGCAGCAGGATGTGGCTGCCCCGGCTGGGGTCACGGGGGAGGGAGGTGGCCTCGTGTCTGACCCCTCCCCAGCTGTGGAGCCTCCGGGTGGCTGCCGCCCATGAAACGAACGGGGAGGTTTTTTTCCCCTCTTTTGAAAAAGGAAGCTCGGCCTCGGCGCCTGCCAGCGCTGACAGAGGGTGCAGAGCAGGGCTGAGCCTCTGCAGGAGTGACCTGTGGAGGCCAGGAACGCAGGTAGGGGCTTGCTGACTGCTGCCTTGCTGGTTTTTCCCTGCCTTGCTGGTTTTCCCGGCTGTTGTTAAACCCTGCGCAGTGTCGGCAGCAGAGGGGAGCACGGAATGCTGCTGGGACTGGCACTGATGGAGCAGTCATGGGACTCCTCAAGTCCTTTTTGGGCCATTCTGCCTCTGTGGAGAGGGCAGGATCTGTCGGGAACTCTGCTGGCTCCTGGAAAGCCTCGGGATGGCTGCAGCAGGGTGCAAGGGGAGGCAACTTCCCGGTGTTCTGAAGGAGGTGACTCTTCCCTTTTCCAGACTCTGAGCTGCCTTTAAAAGTGACCAAGAGTTGGGAAGCAGCCACCTGGGCTTCCTCTGCCCGGAGCCTGGTGTTAGAGCAAGGCAGCTCCACGTGATCCACCGTTCCTGGCCAGGGAAGAGGAATGGCAGGACAATGCCAACAGCCCTGGCAGCAAAACTAGCACAGGACTGGAGCTGCACAAGCAGGGAGTCAGAGGAAGGGAGCTTTTGGGATGGGAGGGGAAGGGAGGGCCAGGCCTTGAGACCCCTGGGCAGGCAAGTGCAGCACAGTAGGGAGCTGCTCCTCCCATGTCCTTGGGATAAGCTGGAGGTGTGTTTGTGCTCCAGGCAGCCCACGGGGGTCATGGGCTCTGTGATCCTGAGCGATGGCCAAGGTCCTCTCAGAGCACCGGTGACGTCTGCTGTGATCTTGGCTGGCTGAAAGGAGGAGGCAACAAAATGTACTGAGGTTTGGTGGGGGGGGGAGGGGAGCGGTTTTTCCCCTCACCTTTCAAGCTTGCAGATACCATCCAGGTGCTTTGCATGTCCCATTTCCCAATTGTCCCTAACCTTTCCTTTCCCTTGTGTGCGGGGGCGGTGTCAGCTGTGACTCCTGCCTGTGGAAGTAGGTGTTGTACAGATGATATCATCTCGGAACAATGTCAGGGATGCTTTGGTCTCTGTGCCTCTTTATTTTTATTTTTTTTTTCCTAGAGCTAAATGTTTCTTTTAGCTCATTGCAGTCAGAGACCATAATTAAATAGGCTGCATCTGCTTGATGTCTCAGCTACTCATTTTGCTAATGCTTCACACAGATGCTGAATCGTCTGAGAGACAATTGCTGCTGTGTTGAGTTCCCCAGTTCTCTGGGATGATGTCTCCACAGGATCAGGAATTTGTTTGTAGGACGAGTACTGCCTCGATACCAAGTAAACTCTGCCCTGCACAGAGACCCTGACAAATGTGAGGGCTGGGAAATCCCCAACCATGTGACAAGGGCAAGTGCTGGATCCTGCCCTGGGCTGGGGCAGCCCTGGATGCGGGGACAGACTGGGAATCCAGAGGCTGGAGAGCAGCGCCGTGGGAAGGGACCCGGGGGTCCTGGTCGGTGGCGAGTTGGATCTGAGTCCCCGGTGTGTCCTGGCAGCCCAAAGGGCCACCGTGTCCTGGGGGGCACCAGGCCAGGGAGGGATTGTCCCGCTCTGCTCTGCACTGGGGCAGCCTCACCTCCCGTGCTGGGGCACTTTGGGCACCACGAGATCAGAAGGATCCAAAGCTGTTGGAGAGTGTCCAAAGGAGGGACACGGAGCTGGGGAAGGGTCTGAGGAGCGGCTGAGGGCACTTGGCTCATTCAGCTGGAGCAGAGGAGACTGAGGGGAGGCTCCTCGGGGGCTGCAGCTCCTCCCGAGGGGAGGCGGAGGGGCAGGGGCTGAGCTGTGCTCTGGGACAGGGACAGGAGCCCAGGGAACGGCTGGAGCTGTGTCAGGGCTTGGGATGGATCTCAGGGAAAGGTTCTTCCCCCCGAGGCTGCTGGGGCACTGCCCAGGCTCCCCAGGGAATGGTCCCGGCCCCAAGGCTGCCAGAGCTCCAGGAGCGTTTGGACACCGCTCTCAGGGACGCCCAGGGTGGGATTGTTGGGGTGTCTGGGCAGGGCCAGGGCTTGGATCAATGATCCTTGTGGGTCCCTTCCAGCTCAGGATGTTCTGGGATTCTGTGAAAAGTCTCTCCATCCTGCTCAAATGAGAAAAATGGTTGGTGTTTGTTTCTTGATGTGTGTGGCCAAAGCCAGGGGATGTTTGGTTTTACCCTTGGATTTTACCCCATCTTCATCCATGCCAGGCCCTGCAGTGCAGATCCTCCAGACGAGAAGCAGGGATGGAGTCACACTGCACCAGGGATGCTGCGGGTGCTCCAGGGAGGCGTGTGGAGGGTGCTGCTGCTGCTGCTTTGTGGTTTCCTGTGTGAGAGGATGTGTTTTCCTCCGTCTCCAGTGCAGGGAACTCATCGCGTGCTAGTGCTTCCCCGGACTTTCTGCTGGAAGTAGCAGCAGCCTCAGCACCTGCTGCCCACATTGCTGGTTCCGTGGGGGCCGGGCCTCCGTTCTGGGGCCGGCGCAGTCCCTGGAGCTTCCGGCTCTGCCACAGGATGTGGCCAGGCTGTGACACAGCTCCTGGTAACCAGAGGGCTCAGCTGTCTCTCCACACCCTTCACTTCTTCCTCTGCCACGTCTGGGGCGGGATCACGCTCCAAAGGACACGTCTGCTGGGGCTTTGTGCTGGGTTTGCCTCCCCTGATGTGGCTCACGGGGTCACAGCAGCTGCTTTGGCAGCAGGGAAGCCAGGCTGGACGGGGCTTGGAGCAACCTGGTCTAGTGGAAGGTGTCCCTGCCCATGGCAGGGGATGAAACTGGATGGTCTTTAAGGTTCCTTCCAACCCAAACCTTTCCATGATGACATGTCTGCTATGGATTCACCTCTCAGCCCATGGTGGATCTCACTGAACCACATTAAAATGCTTTTAGGGTTTCTCCCAACACATCGTAGCCCATGGTGGAGTTTGGATCTCTCAGCTCCTGCACGGAAGAGGTTACTGAGCCCATTCCCGCAGGAAATGTTGAGCCTGTTCTTAGTGGGGTGAACTGCAGTGGTTTGGGGTTTCTTCCTCACTGTAATTAAATAAGGAAACAAGAGGCCTTGGCTTTAAAGCTTTTTAATCTTTCTCCAGAGAAGAATTGCTGATTAGCACTGCAGCATCTGTTAGAGACGGGCTCGATTGCAGCCGTGGTAGTCGTGACCTTGAGTCTGGGATGTGCTTGCCAGCATTTGAGGACACTGTTTACCTATTGGAACAACACTGTGGCCTCATGTAAATCTAAGGAGATTCTGCTTGGGGAAAGGGGTTTTTTTTGCTTGCTTGCTTATGAATTTATGGAAACTTATTTATGCTATTTGAAGCATCTGCTTAATTTCTGTTACTTTATTCATTTCTCTGTCCAGCACATGTAAAATAATATTTTTGGTACACAAAGCTTTCTGCCTTGAGCTTCCATCAAAGAGCAGCCTGGCACAAATTCTGCGAGGGGCTGGATGTGGGAACAAAGGAGGTATAATTAGCTACAGATAAACAGAGCTGTGTTTCTCGTCAGCAGCCCTTCAGATCTCAACTTGTGTCTCACCCTTGGAGCTGATTCTTTTCTAGAGGCTGGAAGAGGAAGATGAGCTTTCCCTCATCTTCCAGTTTTCAACTTGTAAACTGAGCTGAACTGAAATGGGAAATATGTTTATGGTCTGTGTGCACCTGCAGAAGAGGCTGTGGTTGCTCTCAGTGCTGGTGTTATTTCAGGATATTTGCTTTCCGGGTGCCTGAGCTGTGACTTCTTCTTCTCGTTCCCCTCCACCCCTTCTTTCCTGATTCTCACTTTCAGTGGCTGGCGGGGTGGGGGGTGTCTGGCAGCAGCTCTGAACTGTGTTGGGGGCTGGCATGACCTGGCCTTGTTCCCAAAGGGGGGATGCATAGGTGAAAATGGGATCTGGGTGAAACCCAGCTGGTTTTACCCTTCTTTGTCAGTGTTGGAGCCAAGCAGGTGATGGCATTTCTGCAGGGTTGGGGTCTCATGGTGTGGCAATGTTGGTGTGAGTGGCAGCCCCCTCCCATGGCTGTGGGGCCTGTTCCCTCATTCCCACATGGAACAGGTCAGGAGGTGACTCTGTTCAGCCCAGGTCACCCCTCCAGCCGAGCCTGCCCTCTGCTCCAGCCAGGGAAGGGAAGGGGGAGGAAGGAAAGCTGCTGTGGGCTCCCCCGCTTCTCAGATGTGGGGCGAGGGCCCAGATGGCATCCCAGATCTCTTCCTATGGGATTTAGACAAGGTTTCCTGTTGAGAGAGCTGCTCCTAATCGCTGCCCTTCTGTGCTGTGTTGCAGATCAGGACCAGATGAGCAGAGGGAGGTTTCTGTGAAGATCAGAGTCGCCCCAGCCCTGCCCTGGGAAGTGGCCGCGCCTCCAGCTGTCACCGCTGTGGGCCTGGAAGAGACACAAGAGAAGGAAAATGTCCCACGCTTTAAAGCAAGTGTTCAATAAAGACAAAACCTTCCGGCCCAAGCGCAAGTTCGAGCCGGGGACGCAGCGGTTTGAGCTGCACAAGAAGGCCCAGGCCTCGCTCAACGCCGGCCTGGACTTGAAGGTGGCCGTGCAGCTGCCGCCGGGCGAGGAGCAGAACGACTGGGTGGCCGTGCACGTCGTGGACTTCTTCAACCGCATCAACCTCATCTACGGCACCATCAGTGACTATTGCACGGAGCAGTCCTGCCCCGTCATGTCGGGGGGCCCCAAGTACGAGTACCGGTGGCAGGACGAGCACAAGTACCGCAAACCCACGGCCCTGTCCGCGCCCCAGTACATGAACCTGCTCATGGACTGGATCGAGGTGCAGATCAACAATGAGGACATCTTCCCCACCAACGTCGGTGAGTTTGGGTCCCAGCTGGGGCTGGAGGGAGGGAGGTGGGTGTGGAGCCTTCTCATGGAGCCCCTGTTGCTGTTCCAGGCAATGCTGCAGCACAGCTGACCCCTGTAGCTGTTTCCCTCTGTGCTTCTCAGGGGGGCAGTGCAGTGAGCTCTTCCCAGCTCTTCTGCAGTGCTGAAATACCCAGAGCTGTACCAGACCCCAGTGGGAGTCATGGATACCTCGAGGCAGTGAAACAGGAGGCTGCCCTTGGAGCAGTCGGTCTCTGAGGTGGCTCTGGAGTGGCTCATGCTGGATGATGCAGGATGGCTCCCTGGGAGCTGATGGCCAGCCCAGGGCCGAGGCACAGCTCTGTGTCACCTGGTGATGGTGCCACGTGCCATAATCATCCCCTCTGTTGTTAGAGGCCACGCTGGCTGCCTCTGCCTCTGCCCCTCCTGAGGGTGGGTGGGAATCTGGCACAGGCCTAGAGGGAAAGGCCATGTTTCATCTACTGCCAGGGCCATGGAAACAGGAGTTTGGCCTAAGACATCTCAATCTCCGTATCCAAATGCAGCTTTGGGACAGGGATTGTTGGGTTTTATTTTGTGATGAAGATGGAAGAATTTAGTCTCTAAATTATCAGGTAAATACACCTGAGCCTATGCAGAGCTTCCAGCTCCTGGGATGGAGGAGACAAGGTGCAGCAGAGCTCCTTCCCTCCCTCCTGCCCCAGTGTTCACCCCTTTGGAGCTCTGATAGGATGCAGTTGGGCCCTATCTGGGGCACATCTGCCACTTGAGCATCCACAGGGATCCTCCAGTGTGCCAAAATGCTGCTTAAACCTGGTGTGGAGCAGGCAGAGAGGGGAGGGGGGCCATGAATAGCCAGTTTTGAGACAGCTGAAGCACCAAACCCTCCCCAGCTGTTCCCTCTCGTGCTGCACGGGCTCTGCTGCAGCTCCCTGGGGACCACACTGGGGGTGTTGGTTCTGTTCTGGGCTGCAGGATGAGCTTCTGACAGCACGAGGGCTGTGGTTTGGGGTTTTTTTAGTTGTTATTGTCTTCAGCTCAGCTTTTACCAGATCCTTTAACACTGAAGTGCTGCAGCTCTGGCAGAGCAAGGAAAGGGTTTAACTCTTGTTCCTCCAGAAACGGTGTGAACTTTACACCCTGATATCCCACGGAGGTGGCTGCATGGCCAGACTGCTCTGCTGCAGGGGCCCAGCCAAACACAGACCTGGAGCTTTCGAAGAGGACCTTAACAGATTTAATTTTTAACCAAAGAGCTAAAGATGTACCAAAACAAGGGATAACTGTGGGGAGTTAACAGCACCAGCCCTTTCCTTTGGGAAGTTATTTGGTTGTATCTGATGTTTTGCACTGTTTATGTAAAGACATCAAACAGGAGTGGAAGAAAACTCTTGTCTGACTAAAACAACTGCTGGGAATGTGGGCTCTGCTTTCAGTCACAGCAGTGCATCACTCTGTCACTTAAAAAATGTGTGCTTTGAAAAATGTGATCCCAAGGAAAGGAAAAAGGAGAGAGGAGCTGGAAATCACCAGGGACAGAAGCGCTTTCGCCTCAGTCTGTCCATTTTACCAG
The DNA here is from genome assembly GCA_013398055.1 of Ifrita kowaldi. Lineage (NCBI taxonomy): Eukaryota > Metazoa > Chordata > Aves > Passeriformes > Cinclosomatidae > Ifrita > Ifrita kowaldi. The sequence continues at coordinate 57,900 of VZRS01006933.1, forward strand.
TTTATTTTAGCCCAAAGCAACCAGTTTTGACTTGACCGAAGGTTTTTCGTGGCCACTCTTCCCTCCCAGGTACTCCGTTCCCCAAGAACTTCCTCCCGGTGGTGAAGAAGATTCTCTCCAGGCTCTTCCGGGTGTTTGTCCACGTCTACATCCACCACTTCGACAGGATCACCCAGATGGGCTCGGAGGCCCACGTGAACACCTGCTACAAGCACTTTTACTACTTTGTGAAAGAGTTCAATCTCATAGACACCAAGGAGCTGGAGCCCCTGGTGAGTGTCTGGCTGGGCTCAGCTACAGGTGGGGCTCCCAGGGTCTGTGGCCAGCACAGGGCTGGGGGAGTCACAGAGGGCTCTGGAGCCTTCTCAGAAGGCCCCACCTCAAATCCTGGGGTCAGTTTTGGGTCCCTCACTCCAACAAAGACATTGAGGGGCTGGAGTGTGTCCAGAGATGGGAACGGAGCTGGGGAAGGGTCTGGAGCCCCAGGAGCGCCTGAGGGAGCTGGGAAAGGGGCTCAGCCTGGAGAAAAGGAGGCTCAGGGGGGACCTTGTGGCTCTGCACAACTCCCTGACAGGAGGGGGCAGCCGGGGGGGCTCAGTCTTGTCCCAGGTAACAAGTGACAGGACAAGAGGAAACGGCCTCAAGCTGTGCCAGTGGAGGTTTAGATTGGATATAAGGGAAAATTTCTTCACTGAAAAGGGTTGGACAGGCACTGGAAGGGGCTGCCCAGGGCAGTGGTGGAGTCACCATCCCTGGAAGTGCTCAAAAAACATGTGGAGGTGACACCTGGGGACACGGTTTAGTGGTGACACAGCAGTGATGGGGTGATGGTTGGACTCGATGATCTTGGGAGTCTTTCCCAACCTTAAGGATTCCATGATTCTCTTCCAAGGCTGGTTGCCCAAATTCAGGACCAGTTGGCCTTGCAGTGTGACTGTCAGGGACCTGGGAGTCAGGATGTGACAGGGATGTCCTGGGAACGGGAATGGTGGGGGAACACGGCCCTGCCCAAACTGGAGCTGTGGGCAGCAGTGTCACCCCACACCTAGGAATGGTATTGACAGCTGAACACGGTGGGGGTTTTCATCCACACCCTCACCTGGGAGCCTGGATCCTCCTTCACAGCCCCTTGTCTTCTCTGTCCCTTTGGCAGAAGGAAATGACCTCCCGGATGTGCCACTGAGCTCAGACCTTCCTGCTCCCACCTCGGCACCTCTTCCGAGGACTCCGAGCCCCAATCCCATATTGGAGACGTGATTCAAGGGGAGAACAGAGACGTTTCATTTAAGAAATTATATATTTTTAATGAGTTTCAATGTAAAACTGTGATACTGCAGGAATATTTTTTTAAAGATGCTCTAGATTAACTAGTTTTTTATAGTAATTTCTATAAAAAAGAAAGAAAATATTTTGTCGGCCACTTGATGGGAATGATGGCTCTCAGAGTGGGGAAGAGCTGCTGAGCTGCCTCCTCCGTGTGCCCCGAGTGAGCTGAGCCAGACACTTCAGTGCCGTGGAGCTGGTGCTGCCATGGAAGCGGTACTTCCCTTGGGATACACATTCCCTTCCCCTGAAGGCAGGGTGCAGGAGTGGGGAGGAATTGCTGGTGTACCTGGATCCCCCAGGGGCGGATCCCCCAGCACCTCTCCCACTGGCTGTGAGCCCAGGTTTGGGGCAGAGCTGCTCTGTGCCCACCTGTCCCCAAGGCCCAGCTCTCGTGCGTTCCCTCTGAGCGAGCTGGGACTGGGCTTTATCCCACGGCTGCTGCTGTTGGAGTGGAAATCTGCCCTCGTGTGTCAGCCCAGCCCCGAGCCGAGCTCTGCACGCACAGCCTGGCTGTGGCTCAGCACTGTCCCCACGGGGACACAGATCCACGCTGGCAGCTCCTGATGGGAGCCAGCAGAGGGAAGGCACTGGGACAGCACCAGGAATTCTCCTCCATCCCCTCCCTCCCTGTCCCTCGTGGTACGCTGACCCTGCCGGGACCACATCCCGCTGGGGTATGGAGCCTTCTCCCCGTTCCCCAGCACCACCACCCCACCCAGCTGTGCACATCTGGGACCAAAATCTCTGGTGTGCAGCCAGAGAGCCCCGGCCTCGCCCGCTGCTTGCACGAGGAGAGCTTGGCAGTGCCCCAGGTAGGTAGTGAGTCTACCTAGGATTTGGGGAGCAGTAAGTGACCAAACTGCACCACTAACCACTTCTTCCTTACAAAGCATTCCCGTGCCCTGGAATCTCTGTACATACGTGACTCTGTCGTTTCTCGTCCTGCCGTTAGGACACTCGTACAAATACCACTCGTGCTCTGAAATGGAACCAATAAATTATGTTGTATTTACACAGCACACGCTGCTGCCGAGTGTCTCGTGACTGCACGTTTGTCAGAGCCCTCCCCTCAGCAAAACAAACACAGGGTGTATGGGCTCCTTGGGGACTGTGCTGGAGAGCTGGGAGCTCGTGGGTGTGTGCTCCTGGCATGGTTCCAGGCAGGTTGTTTGGGTTCTTCCTGCTCTCCAGGTGCCAGGTCTGGGCTGCTCTGAGCCCTGCGCTGGGTCCCGAGGCCGTGGGGCCTGACAGCAGCCCGGGGTTGTCCTGACTTGTGTCTGCGGTGTCCCTGTACCCAAGGGTTGAGCTGTTCTCCCAGCTCTGAAACTTGGGTGGAAGTGGGCAGGGGAGGGAAATTCCAGCTCAGCAACTTGCCAAGAGGCTCCTCTGCCATGGGGAGGTGCCAGGGGTGCAGTCGTTGAGGCTGGTGGACTAAACTGGGAAAAACTGCATTTGGGGGATGCATGTTGTTTTCCTGGCCAGGAGGGGAGTGAGGGGTTCCCCAGCTGTAGCTCCTCCTGTTCCCTGCCTGCAGCACTGGCTCTTGCCTGTTCCCCTGCACAGTGGAGGTGCTGGGACCACCCTCCAGCCCCTCTCCCAGTGTTTGTGGGTGCAGCTCAGCTGGAGAACGTGCTGTTCCTTGGTGTGGAACATCCCTTTGGCCAGCCTGGGTCAGCTGTCCCAGTTCTCGTGCCCCTCCTTGCTGGCAGAGCACGGGACACACAAAGTCCTTGGCTTAGGGTAAGCTCTGCTCAGCAACACCAAAACATCGGTGTGTTATCAGCATTATTCTCATCCCAGATCCCAAACGTGGCCCTGTACCGGCTCCTAGGCAGAGAACTGGCTCAGTCCCAGCTGAAACCAGGACACCTGCAAGGCCCCGAGTGCTGAGCTGTGCTGGGGCTGCAGGTGGGTGCTGGGTCAGCTCTCGGAGCTAGGGCAGCTCCTGCTGCTGCTCCTCAGCTTCCCTTTCACCCCCACCTGGAATGCTGTGGGTGCTGAGTCCGGGGCTGTGTGGCACCCAACCAGCTGTGACCCACGGGGCTGCAGGGACCTGCCTTCCTTGGCCCCCCTTCCTTTTAGGGGGAAAGACCCTCCCATGCAAGACCAACTCAGCCAAGGGAGGAGGAGGAGGAACAGCACCTTTGTGGGAGAAGATGTGGCAGGGCTGGAGGTGACTGAGCGCGGCCCCCAGGCCTGGCAGTGCAGGATGTTGCCCAGACAGGTCTGTGGAGCCACAGCTCAGCCTCGCTCTGCCTCTGCCCCGGCAGCCCCAGCCCCGCTTTCATCTCCCTGTGCTTTCATCTCGTGTTTACTCGCTCCTGAGCTGCAGCTGCGAGTGCTGCAGGGAGCAGGCAGCTGTGAGCCCCTGGGGCTGAGCCCCCTGAGCTGAGCCCCCGGGGCTGAGTTCCAGTGCTGAGCCATCCAGGCTGAGCACCCCAAACTGAGCCCCCAGTGCTGAGCACCCCAAACTGAGCCCCCAGTGCTGTGCCCCTCAAGCTGGGCCCCCCCAAGCTGAGCCCCTCAAGCTGGGCCCAGCCTGGTGAGGGGGTTTAGCCGTGACCAGGAGCTCTCGGTACTTTGATTGCTCGTCTCCCCAGGCACTGGCTGGGTGCAGAGGCCTCACAAAGGCTTTGCTGAGAAGCCAGAGAACAGCTTTGCAGATCCGCACTGCCGGGCCTGGGCCGAGCAGGTACTGTGCCCAGGGCTCCAGCAGCCTCCCCTCTGTGGGGCTGATGCCTTCCCAAAAAGGACAGATGGCATCTGCCCCGGAGCTGGAGCGGGCACGGGCTGGCAGCACAGAGGGAGCTGCGGCTGCCGTATGTTCTGAGGGAAATGCTCCTTTCATGTGGTTCAGAGCAGGGTCTCCTGCTGCTCCCAGGAAGCCGTGGCTCGCCCTGAGCCTCCCCTGCTGCGCTTCTCCATCCCCTGAACCCTGAGGAGCTCAGGAGCTTCAGGGCCTCAGTTCTGCCATGAATCCGGATTTAGGATCCTACCAACGACATCAATTTGTCGCAGATGAGTGATTTAGGGTCACTCGAAGAATCACCATCAACGCTGTTAGCAAAAGTTATTTTAATATGAATCTATGAAAGTGTGATTTAACAGAATTCAGTTGTGAGGTTTGCTCTGGTACTTCCTACATGGATGTAAAAGACTAAGGAAAATCAAGTTGGAATCGAGCTTGGAATGATTTACACTGAGACTGAAGATGTGAAAGGGTAAGAAAGACCCTTCTGTTGAGTACAAGGTTCAGACAAGACCCAGCTGCTTCCTAAACTCCTGATGGACCTTAGGTACAGCCAGGTCCAATCTTAGTCTCATATTTGGACAATGGTTTACATCTGGAGGAATTAACTACATGGATTTCATTGGTGTTAGTTCAGGGTGGTGTCAGGAACTCACTGAGGAGCTGTTCCAAGTAAGGGTCTCTCCAGCTTGGGTGGAGAAGGATTTCTCAGTCTCTCAGTCTCATCCCAAACCTTGAGATGCGTCCCACCTCCAGAGATCACAGATGGGCAGTCCAGCTGCAGATTAGGGGGAACTCAAACTGGACTCATCCAAAGATCTTTGGTTGGTGGAAACCACAAGGCACCAGCTCGAGAGGTGTCCCTGCTCCAGGACAGTCACAGGGAGAGCTCGAGGCACCCACTGGGACTGGCAGGGTGATGGGATGAAGCAGTTGGCTCACAGAGAAAAGTGCAGGGGGCTCCTCATACCCACGACTTTCATTGTTCCTTGATAAATAAGTCTTGGAGAAGCCATCTGCTCTCCGCGTGTCAATCCCACAATGGGTTCTGAGCTCACAAGCATCGATGCTCCCTGGGTCGCTCCGCTCCTTCATGGGTTTCCTGGACTTCCTGGCCTGGCTCTGGGCTTCTCCTCCTCTGGATCCCAGACCAACACTGGTTTGGTGGAAGGGTCAAGTGCATCCATCACGAGTCCCATTAGGGTTTGTTTAAAGTAGGAAGCTGGGAAGTGGGGCAGCCTTTGTATGGACACTTGGAAAGCAGCCAGGGGGGAACAGACCCCACAGGTGCCAGAGCCATGTCTCACTGGGTGAGGACGGGGATGTCCCCACCTGCCACCATCTCCCTGGGCAGCAGATCCTGCTCAGAGCGTTGCTGGGGCTGGGCTGTGACACAAGAACGCTGCCCTGCCCTGTCCCTCCAGCCCTGGGCACTGTCCCAGAGACAGCAGGGGGACCCCCAGAGGGGCCATGGGGACCATGAGCCCACGGACTGTGTTCCCATCACCAGGAGGTGCTGCCTCATTCCATGCACCTTTAGAGTTGGGGAAACGGCAGCACAGGTGGCACAGGACATGTCCCTGCACAGCTCTGCACTCAGCCCCCCAGACCTTGAGAGTGCCTCTGTCCCTCATCCCTGTGCGGGTAGTGGATGCTTTCCAAGCTCTGCAATGTGCTTTTTGTTTGTTCTGTGTTCCCTGGACAGCTGATGCCTCTGGGGCCAGATTCCCCAGGGTCCCTGGCAGCCCCCCAGCTGATCCGCACCCGCCTCCTCCCGGGCAGGGGAACGGGGCGCTGGGTTTGCTCCACTCCAGTTTTGGGCTCCGTGGAGGAGGTGACAGCCGCTCCTGGGACAAGGGAACAGTCACCAGCATGGCACGTGCTCCCTCTCCCTTGTATGGCACAGGCCAGGCCAGGGGCCAGCAGCTCCAGGAACATGGGCAGGACCTGGAATGCTTCTGGGAAAGTGCTGGAGCAGGGAGGACATGTCCCATCCCCTGACACTGATACTGAGGGCACCTGCTGCTCGGGCCCCACAGGGACAGCAGCTCCCTCCTCACCCGCTGCTTTACCAGGAGAAGGGGCCCCAGGATAGTTTTTGGTCCTGGTGAACAAATCCCTGCCAACCCCACAGAGGCTGCCAGGACACGGCCAGCGGCACCCACGTCCTCCAGCACGGGGTGTACAGGCCCTGCTGTGGTTTCAGTGCCCTTTCCAAGGGAGCAGGGGGAAATTTTTGGTGGTTTGGGAGTTTTTCTGCTCCTTCTAAGAAAATATGCGACGTGCCAGCCTGCACCTCTTCCTGCCACATCCCTGCACTCCCAGCGCTGTCCCAGAGTGACCCAGCTGCAGTGGGTCAGGGCTGCTCCTGCAGATTTCCCCCCTTCCCGGGGAATTGGGAGGAGGGAGAAGGGTGAAAAGAGCCCAGGCTGTTTAAAATCCTCCTGGAAATGCTTTTCCCATCCGCTGCTATCAACTAAGACAGGACTCCCACTGTGGCACAGCATGAGCCCCCTCCCTGCCCTTCTCCCCAGACACCCCAAAAACACGGTTCCTGCAGCTCCTGGCCCTTGCTTTGGGGGCTGCAGGAATTTCCCTCCTGGAGTAACTTGATCCATCTTTCCAGTAGATCCCTGGGCCAAGCCCCATCCCAGTCCCACCGTCTCCATGTCCTTGTCCCCTGGGGTTTGGCTGCTGTGGGGTGTCGGGGCCAGGACTGGCTGTGGCCCCGCTGGGTGATGGGGGATGGAGGATGCTCCCCATGGAATTGGCACCTCCCCTGAAGGGCTTTTTTGGGGTGAAACCACCCCAGGTGTGTTTGTACCCTCCCTCAGGACGCGCTTCCCTGCAGCTTCGATGTTGGGTTCCAGCTGCTCCCTCACCTTACGGCACCTCTTCCAGCTGGGGAAACTGAGGCACAACACCACCATCCCCCTCACCACTCTGCCTGTCCCCCAGCTGTCCCTGAGACACACTGGGCAGCTCTGCTGGGGGGGTCCTGGGCAATGGGGGCAGCCCCAAAACGTGAGGGTAAAGCAGGAGCTGGGAAAGCCAAGCAGGGCTCACCCCAGCCCCTTCCTGCAGCAGACGGGGAGTGAGGGACCAGGGCTGTGTCCCTGAGAGAACCCCATGGTGGTAGGGTGGGGACTTGGGGTGCACTGGAGGCGTGGCAGGAGCTGCCAAAACTCCCCCCGTGGCTTGAAGGCGAGGAGGAAGATCGAGGATCCACCGGCACAGGAACCAGCACAGCCGTGAGCTCGTGTGTGCCTTGGGCGTGGGGGCGGGGTGTGTGTCCCCCCTGTCCCCCGTGTCCCCCGTCCCTCCCACCCCTCCTGTCCCACCCCAGCACCAGGAGTGTCAAACCTCCTGGTTTCTGCCCAGCAGGAAATTCCAGGTTTTTTGCAGGATTTTTTCATTTGACACAGAGCCAGGGCTCCAAATCCTCCTGCTTCCAGGGGCGGGAAGCTGGGCCCTCCTTGGGCCGGGGAAATAACACACAGAAAAAGGAGGTTTATTTATTTTCCCTTCCAAAGCAGAGCAGCGGGGTGGGAGGGGAAGCCCTGGACAGCCCTGAGCCTGCCCACGTTGAGGCACATCCAGGGGGAGTGGGCAGCCACGAGTGGCTCAGGGCACGGAGGGGTGACAGGGTGGCCACGATGCCTCCGGCCCCTCACGCTCCCTCTGCTCCCTGGCCAACAATAGCTGCCTTCCGGCACAGCCCCGCTCGCTTTCCTGTTTTCCCTCGGCCAGTCTTGGAGCGTGGGGCTCCAACAGCTCCTGGAGACCCCACAAGGTTGTGGGTCCTGGTGGCACGCAGAGGTGTGGGGCCAGGTGACACCTTGGGGACCCAGCAGGGGCTCACCATTAGTGGATCCTGGTGAGGACTGGGATTTGCTGCTGCCGGCCCCGTGTTTGCACCCCTGGGACGCTGAATGTGATCGGGAGGAGGGAGGGGGCTGGGGGGCTCAAATGCATCAAAATCTGTGTTTCCCTGGAAAAAACACTAGGCAGCCTGTGAGCTGCCAGTGCTCCCTGGGGCCAGCGGGGCCCTTTCCACTGTCCACGGGCACCTGTGTCCCCACAGCAGGAGCCACCAGTGCGGGGACCTGCTGCAGCCCAGACCCGGGGGCCAGGCTGGGCCCCAGGGAGGGATTTTGGCTGGACCCTGCACCCACCGGGTGAGGGGGAGAGAGAGAGCCCTGGTCCTGTGGGGGAAACACGGGTGGCACACCGGGATGAACACGTGTGCAGGCAAAAAACAGTTCCTGATCGTGTGTACGTTTGTGTGTTGGTGCAAACACCCCCGGGCCGATGCTCTGCCCTTGCAACACACGTGTGTGGTTTCGTGCACATTCCCTGGCAGCCAATTCCACAGGGACGAGCACCGGGAAGGGAAGCCGAGGGAAGCCGAGGCTGTCCCAGTGTCCCGGCGCCCGGCAGCTGAGACCCGACGCTGTTGCCACACCCGGCTGGAAACCTCGCCTTGAGTGTGCAGGGAGCGTGGTGTGAGCGTGCACTGAGTGTGCAAAGCGCGTGTGACAAGCACGGCACGAGGCAAACACGCCAAGGTCCCGCCAGGGCCCCACGGGTGGGCAGTGGGCACACACTGGGCGTGCAGGGAGGGCACAGTGACACGCGGGGAGCGCGGAGGACACGCGGGGGACGGACACGCAGCCGGCACACGGAGAGCACACGCTGCACACTCATCGCACCCGCAGTGACCGCGCTGCCACTGCCCCAGCTTCCGACAGGACCCCCCGTGGGCTGGGCGAGCCCCCAGCCAGCCCTGGGTGTCCCCACCACGCCAGGCACCCCTGGGTGGCCCCGGGGCTGTGGGTGCCGGCTCTGCTGCCCTGTCATTCCCGGCTCTGTGACCTACATGGTGGCGGGCGCAATTTGGGAATGCGTGGCTCCTCAAGGAGCCCCAGGAGGGGAAGGGACCGTCCCTGCCCCTCTGCAGAACCCCAGTAGTGGGGGCACCACCACTCACCCCCCCAGCCCGGACTCGCTGGGGAGCCCTCATTAGCAGCACCAACAAACAAAGGCCCGGGATGCCCGGTTTGCCTGGCACGGGATGCGGGAGAGGCCATCAGGGCCTGGAAAAGCAGGAATTTCAGCAGATTTTGGGAGGGGGGTGGCCAGGACCCCACCGTGGTGACCCCACGCCAGGCTGGCAGCGGGCTTTGGGGCGATGCAGGTCCCCCCCAAACACCCCCAGCAGCGGGGGAGAAGAGGGTGGGGGGCAGAGCAGGG
>VZRS01006935.1:8473-33910 GCA_013398055.1 Ifrita kowaldi
GGGCCCCGCCGTCGGGCATCTCCCGGCGGAAGGAGAGCACAGGGGGTGGGTCATGAGGGCTCTCTGGGAGCTCCCGCCTCGGGGGGGGACAGGGGTGTCGCTCACAGGCGCACGCGCAGGTAGTGGTGCTCGGCCGCGCGCCGCAGCACGCGCCGCTCGAACGCGGCCGCCGCCATTCCCNAATTCTGTGATGAAAACAATGTTTTTGTCTTTGGTGTTAAACCTTGGAAGCATGAGTCAAAAGTACCTGCTGCTTCTTTGGCTGTAATTTATGACAAAGAAACAGCCCAGGAAAGCAAGGGAAATTCACTGTTCTAAAATACATGCGGTTTGAACAGCCACTAGACATCACAACCAGGACTTTAATAATATGGAAACACCAAGTTCAGTGGTGTCCATTACAAATCATTTGCATTATATAAAAATATGACTGCAATTACAGTAACTGGACAACAGTCATTCAAATTTATCAACTTTCCATCTTACTTATATTGCAGGAAATGGGAGGAGCTCATCCAGTATGGGGAAAAAAGTGTCCAGAAATCAACTCTGAGTTGCTGTTAAGCATCTCATGCCTTAGAGAAATGTCCACTGTGATAATTAAAAGCAGGAATTCAAGATTAGCATCCTTCCATTCTTGCTTACATGGCCTTGAATAAAAAGAGCAGGTACTGTTACACTACTATTCACAATTAAAATTTTATAAACCCATAAAACACCAGTATGTTTTGCATGAGCTGTGGAAGAACGCAAATTCAAAGGGTCACTAGATTTATTACCTCCAAATTCAATGTCTTAATATATATATTCTGTTTGTACACCATAAAAATGCCCTTCTTATGGTCTGATTCTTATTTAGATAATACTCTGATAAAATCTCAGCCATATGCCAATCAAGGTCCTTAAAGCTATTAAAACAGAATCTACCTAATAAATGCTGCAAATTTAACAGGTATTTTAGATAAACATCATTAGCTTAGTTATCACCTAAACCAAAAAGACTCCTCAAACACACCAACTGCGTAGTTAGCAAAGACATTGGCTTTACAAAGTCAAATGTTGCCAACTTTTGAAAAGTTTAGCAAATCAACGTGGTATTTGGAAGCAATCAAGTGTCTAATGAAGTTAAAATACTGTGAAATGTTAGGACTAGGGGAAGCTCCTGTAAACAAGTACAGAAGTAGTCTTCATTTAAATTACAAAACATTCACCTCCTTAAAAAGCTTTAAAACTGACCCAGTCAACAACTGCACCCTGGGATATGTAGCAGTATAAAGGATCTCTGTAAGCAAGAGAAGGTCATATATTGTGATCTCACCACCATAAAATGTACGCAGTGTCAGGAATAAGGAGCAAATTTGGGGAGATGACAATTATGATACCTTCAGGCCATTTGATCTGAACCACTGCATTTTGTTGGGACAGCATAGAGTAAACCAATTTTCTTCGCTGCTCACAAAACACTTAAAATACGCTTTCTGCATCTGGTTGCTAAGCAGACTCTCCCATGTCCCCAGCTCGGTTTACTTGGTTTAAAGAGCTATCTATATTTATTACCTGCTGCTTTCAGCAGGTGGACCAAAACTTCAGTGCCATCTTATTCATTGGCTCCATTGATATTTTAACTTCAAACCCAGATGCTACAATTAAAAGCAAATTTGACATTCTGTAAGGAAAGCATCGGATGAGGGAAACCAGCCTGTAAAAGGCTCGTATTCCACAGGCTGCCTCTGCAGAACAGGCAACCTCCCACTACAGAATCTGACGGGACAATTTATCCCAACAGTAACACCCAGAAGGAAGGAGGCTTCTATATCTTGCACACTTTGGGTTTCGTATCAGGCACTTGAACTGTTGGACAGATGCCATTCTGAACCAAGTGAACATAGGGTTAGAATCATCTTTAATCTAGGTCTAATAATGAAGTATCAGCAGCAAAGTGGAAGCAGGGAGTGAGCAATCCATCTGTGCTGAGACTTGTTTATGGTTTCTAAAATGCCCAAGAAAACAGCAGCAGTAACTGTTCCGTAGTGTCCGTTGTCCTTGTGAGTTGTGTTGCTGATAGGAGGCTTTTCTGTGTCTTGAACTAAGAAGGCATTGAGGTACCCTGTGCCTAATTCCCTGGATCCATCAGGTCCATGCTAGAGCCAAACATTGCCACCAGTTGCTCCTCGTAATGTGTTATATTCCTCTTCATAATGTCCATGCAGGGTCCAAGCAACCTCTCAAATGCTTGCACATCCATGACTGTAATGGAACAGAGGTGAAAACAAGACTGTTTGTCAAAAAGCATACCAAATACCAATCTGGTTTTTGAACTCAGAACACAGACCTTCAGTTCACTTAGGGCTGAGGCTTCAACAGAAATCACAGAAACAGAAATCACATTTCTGATGTCCCTCTGTACTGTTATTTGGAGAAACAAAATCAATGAAATACAAACTTGATCTCAAGGATAAATACAGAAGCCAAATACACCCCACGGTGGTATTAAAAGATGACCTGAAGGCTATGTGTGACAAGTACAGGCCACATACAGAGAAAATAGAGAATCTGCCAGGAGGAAGCAGCAGTGCTTCTCCAACTTCCACTTGGAGCTCCACTCCAGCCCGTGCTCCTGGCTTCTGGAATCTGACTGCCAATTACCAAACAGTTGCTGGGTTTTGAATGGCTGCTCACTCAAGCACAGTCCATGACACAAGCAAAGAACAGAAAAGGATGACTACAAACACAGACCATCTGCTTACCTAAACATTTGACCTCCCCAACAGCATAGGCAGAGGCTGCTCTGGGTTTGTTGGTAACAAGTGCAAGCTCTCCAAAATACTGCCCTCTGTGACACCGGGCAATCTCCACTTCTTGATTAACTTCTTTACTCGTCATAGTCTGTCAAACAGTGCAGTTTCGTTATTTGCACACAGTTCTGTCCTTGTACAAGGCTACAGTTAATCCCAGATACTTCACACATGTGCAACAGCTCCTTGGTTTCAGGCCTTTAACCTAGTGACTCCCAAGTCATGGTGGAACACCTCAACAACATGTTCAATTGGAAGTTTGGTAAGAAAAACATGTGCCAGCCCACAAGTTTTGAGACTGGCAGGTATCTACTGCTACAGCTCTGGGAACTGCTGTTACCTAGCCTAACACAGGCTTTATCATGCACCACATGCTGTTCCCCTGGCTGTACAGAGATCCGTTCAAATGCCAACATCTAGTATGTCACTAGAGATATCAGACCCCATGTTTTGTAACATGCAGTCTTCTATAATCATGGAAGAAAAGTTTCATCTCCACCCTTAAGGCCAGGGAGAGTGTATCAGGTTAGTTTGCAGAGCAGCAGACAGAAGCAAAAGACCTTTGCACTTCAGTAAAATGACTTCTGGCTGCTTCATAACGGGTATGAGAGTTTACAACATACATCACATGAATAATGATGATCACCATCATAAAATAATATGTTAAAATAACTCAGGGTGGGCTTTTTCACATCTCTTGTATTAATCAGTCAAATTAGGGATTGATTAATACAAAGCCTAATCACTCAATTTGAACTCACCTTGCTTTTAATCAAGATTTTTACTTCTCCAGATTCTACGATGTAAAAACAGTCTGCTTTGTCACCCTGTGAAGAAGAAAAGGTAAAATAAATTCTTTTTTACTTGACTGTGAAAGTACATACAAATGGTATTCATGCATTCACTTTGAACTATGCCTTCTGCAGAAATCTGCTAGAATTGACAAACACTCAGATTCTTAACATTAAAAGGTGATTGGTTGGGTAATACACCAGAGGAGCCCACAGGGAAGGAACTATTAGGGCACATCATTCAGTAAGGGGGCAGGAGGAAAGGAAAACGCAAAGGAGATTGATGATATATAGCACAATCACTTAAATCCAAATCTTCTGATCCCGATGGCAGTGGCAATAGTCAGTGAAACTAAGCAGAATCTAGAATTTTCAGAAGCAAATTTTAATAAAACAGGGATTTAGCAACTGTGTTTCGTTCAGCAGAAAGAAGGTTCCATTAAACTTTCCGTGGCCCTGCTTAAGCAGAGGGGTTGGACAAGGTGACTTCCAGGGGTCCCTCCCAACCTCAACTCTTCTGTCATCCTGTGAGAGGTTCTGGAACATTTTTCACATCTCTCTCAACCTCACTATGTTTCAAATCTTCAAGTGATCCCAGTTTACATCTGCTCTGGAGAGCTTCACCAGCACTTTATAATTTTAAAGTTTTATCTGTGACAGAAAGGACTTTCCTTCTCTATTATTTGGCCCTGTGGGCCTGGCATAGGGCTGGAAGTCAGAGTGGAGATCTGCAACATGCCTCCTGCTACAAACCAAAAACAAAGGGACTAAAGGCTTCAGGGAGACAAAGGCTGGAAAAGGGACTGATAATGGAACGGGAGCAGCTCAGCAGAAAAACCTGAAACAAAGTGAGCAGAGAGAGAAATCTGACATCAAGTCAAGTGGTCAAGGAGATGAATGTGATGAGAAGGATGGAGAGAAATGGTTGTAACTTGAGTATGAAATATGGGCTGGGAGAAGACGATGTACGATTTAAACATGGAGTTACAGAAGAAATTAGGCCTTTAGCTAAGCTTCCTGGGGATGGTCCTAAGTCATCCAGTGCAAACTTTTCATTCACCGTTGCCAACTATCACAGCATGAACTAATGCTCTATGCTAACTTCTGAAAGAGTAACTACTGAAAGAGTACTTTGTTTTTAAAAAGAATGGAAACAAACTGAGTGGGAGACATCCTCATAACACTACTAACAATTTTCAAGTGCTTTAAAGCTTACTGCCCTTAACTGAAGGGTCAAATTCCAGAAAGGTAATTAAAATGTAAAATTACTCACAAGAGAAAAGAAGTTCCTGGTACTGATGCAACTGCTATAATGTAAGAGTTATCATATCTTTTCCAAGCACAGAATTTCATCGTCTCTAGCAGTGCACTACCATCACCCAGACCTATCAGAACTATTAATCCTCCTTTTAAGGATGATTACATCCTTGTCCTTAATTCAGTTATTAAAAAAGATTAAAAGCAACTGTGTAATTGGATCACTGATGGTGTGAATTCCCAGTTTTGAGACTGATTTATAAGCTCTGATTTTGCTGAGAGTTCACTTTTCTCAGGGTCTTAAGCAACAAGAGTTTCAACTTAAAAAATTGAGGACATATTTGGAGTGAAGTAATTTAACACTTATCAGCAAACTTGTTTCCTATATTCAGTTATCTGACATTCAAGATAATTAAGATCAATTATTCAAGACACTATCAAGGAGTCGTATTCTGTCTATACAACAAGAACAATGTTGTAACCAAAAACCTGCAGTTTAAGGTAAGCCTTTCTTGTATTAACTTCTACTTGAACTAGAGCACTTTTACAACACAGCAACCCACAGCTAAACTTGATGCAAAGTTCCAGTATTTCATCAGTAACAGTGTTCCAAAAAGTTATTTGTGTCACAGCCAAAAAAAAAAAAAAATCACACAGTTATAGCTTGAGTTCATCCAGCTTCATGTTCCACTACCCCGGCCTTGATCTACTGCAACAGACAAAACATTCACCAATCACCAAAGGATGTCAACTGAAGTCAGACCACACCACTGAAATACCTCAGGAAAGCACAAGGAAAAACAATGGTTTCAATTAACCCTGATAGTTTCTAAGAGCTAGTGACTCCTTGTTTATTCTGGTCATAGGGGCCTAGGAAAACTCGACATGGGAGACTTCAGGGAAAACTGCATAGACATTTAATTTCAGCTTCTGAAGGCACACTCATCTTGAATCCTTGCAGAGACTACTTATAAAACATAGATGAGAGAAGAAATACCCAGAAGCTAAAGTAATAGAATAAATTTGCAGCAAAATACATACTGTCCATTCCCCAAACATTCAAGAAGTGGTTAAATAAATTAGAAATATTAAAAGAATAAATGCCAAGTTGGTCCAAGTAATAGAACTCTGCAAGTCAATTCCAAACAGGAAAAAAAAAAGAAGCAGAGAAAGGAGAATGATTAAGAGAAGTTTAGATTTCAAGTACCTGAGAAATTATACGTTCCCCATCTTGATACACCTTCTCTCCTATAACATCCACTATCTTCATTCGCTCTGATGCCTGGAACAAAGAGGAAAATTAGAAATAGTAATCAATTATAGTTCATCTCTGTGAACTCTCCTGAATCTCTATGACCCCTCCTGAAAGGAACAGGCATTCACTAGACACACAAACACACTATTTATAAATACAGCCCCAAAATGACACTGTTGTAGTACTGCAACACAGGTCTCAAGACTACCATAATCAACAGGGAAATAAATTAGTCTAGTGTCCCACCCCTGTGTTTGTCTTAACCCCCAAGTTAAAAAGCAGCTGATTTGGCTGGTTTAGAGCAAAAGGGAGGGGGAAAAATCACTTTCTTTAAGATTCAGTTGAAATTTGAAGAAAACACTCAGAAAAAATGTTATAAACTTCTTAAGAACAAACTTAAATGAGAAATACAAGCAAAACATTTTTTAAAATATTTTAACCACTATATACTTGAACATGTGTGTAGGAGGAATTGTGTCCAAGAACTCATTCCTAGAGTGAACAGGAAGGTGACACAACAAGGACAAGGGCTGTGAACTGTGAGCAGGCCCTGCAGTGGGATGCCCAGCAGCAGGGGCAAGAGGCACCACCTGGCATGCCAGGAAACATGCCTGACTCTTCACAAACAGGAAGGGAGAAATAAGAGTTATCTCCAGTGTTTCCCACCACCCATTTAGAACCCCGCAAAACAATTTCATTGCTTCAGAGCAGTGCAAAACATCATACCAAGAAAGGAAGAAAATCCTAACAGTTAAAATTCAGCAGATGATTCAGTTGTAATCAATCCATTCATTCCCCAAATGCACCTTCATCTTGTCTATGTTTGAGAAATCAAATTCTGGTCCATGCATGATTCAACTGCAATGTGTCATGCAAAAAGCCATCCAGTGCTAATGAGTTATTTTTCTGTATCTTTAAATATTTGAGTCATTTCTGTGCTCAAAAAAAGTCACATTGATGGAACCAGTTTAAGCGAGGCACTGAGAGAGAAGGTGGTGTGTAATTTACCCCTTCCACAGCTACAACATATGTCCAAAATAATACATAGTAGAGGCTGTTGTTCACACCTAATGATACTTTGCAATTTTGCCATCTTCTCCCAAAGGGATTAAGAGCTCAAATACTAAAGATTAATGCTGGAAAAGATTTTTTTTATGATAAGTAAACAAAGAAAAGGTAAATTATGGTTTAAGGCAAAGACAGACGAATGCCAAAGCAAGCTGGTCAGTTCCAAAAGCCCTCTGACAATACAGGGTGAATCAATGGAAGTGACAATTTACACACTGTTCCTAAAGTCAGGCACCACCCACCCCAACAAGACAGTGCCATTGTGGTCCCAGGTAGCAGTGGCTCTCTTTAGCAGTTTAACTCCTGAATATCAGTTAAGCTTAAAGCAAGACGACCACAGCCCACACCTGTGTCTCAAATTTAAAACCATTTCTGGCTGATAAAGGCCAAAAATCCCAGTGACTTACTTCAATATCCCAGTATCCTTACTTCAATATCATACCCTCACAGGAAACCACAGCCCTGAGCTCCAAACTGCACTTTATACCTGTTCCCCGATACACATATAGGTGTTTTTTTGTTTTGTGGGGGGCTTTTTTGTGTAAATAACTTTTAAAAAATCAGACTGAGATAAAAAACAGCAAATCGCTACTGTGAATAAAGGATCTGGGGAAAAAAACCAAAACCATTTCAGCAATGCAAATTAATTTGTGTTGTATATGTGATACCAAAGCAGCACTTAATCTTTTGTTCTCAGCAAAAATGACAGATTTCTGATACAGCAGGAACACTGACTGGAGCTACTGCTAATGCAAGAATTTGATGTAGATGTCTCTGAGACGTTTTACCTCCAAGGATTTAAGAAGGGGCACAGACTCAATAAATAATTCATACGTCTTCCTCTTCTTTGCGTTGTTTTTCAGTATAATTCTTCTGAACGTCACCCGATCCTGCAGGAAACAGCACAGAGAAATACATTATTCCTCTTCACCGAAATGGTCCCTGTTTAAAGAACTGACAAACGTGAACGAGTATTTACAGCAAACACCAGGGCTAGGAAAGCGGCTGCTAAAGTGATACCATATCCACCACAACAGTGACTGCAACAGCTCCTGTTAGAGTACTTCTGGCAATAACAAACTGAAAAACAGGGAGCTCTAAGACCTGATCCTTCTCAGACAACCAGTTAGGGATTCAATTTTTATTCTATCTTATACTGTTTTTCCGGGTTGAGTTTTGGCGTTTTGTTTGCCTGTTTGTTAATATATCTTTCATGCCTCTGCATTTAATGAAGAAGTTTGGCTCTTCCTGCTGAAGCCAGTGAAAACTGGCATTTCCAGCACTTATTAAGGCAACTGCAGAACTAAGTCTGAATTAGATTCTTCTCTACTTGAGATTTCAAAAGTTGGAGATTTATACCGGCCTCAAACAGGTCAGGAACGGAATATCAAACAGCAGCTTGCTTGTTCACTCCACCTTCTCATATCCAAGAGCGGGCTTCTGGAAGGACCACTTCCCGAGTGCCAGCTGCGTGCGCGTTCCGTGAGGAAGAACCGCTCGGTGCGTTTGTGACTCCCAAAGGCGGGGCAGAATCCCCCTCGCAGCCGCGGCCACGGGGCGGCGCTGCGGGCCCGGCACCGCGGCCTGGCCGGGCCCGAGGCTCGGGAGCGCCGCGGCCCAGCGCCAACAGCGCGCTCCGCTCCCGCCCGGCCAAACACCGGCCGGAACGGCCTCGGCACAGCCGCAACCGAGCCGCACGGACAGCCTGAAGAGAAGGGCACCTGCCCACCACGTGTTTCTCATAGCGTCTGCCCCGTCTGGATCCGCGCAGAATCGCGAACCTAGCCAGAGCTGCAGTTTGCCTTGCACAGGTGGGGGCCGTAAGTGTAAAAATCAAAAAGTCAGAGGAAAGGAGCAGAAATTTGGTTAGGAAAATGGTACAAAAAAAAAGAAAAAAGAAAAAAAGAGCTACAATTAGCAGAAACATCCTGAGAGCCATTCCTCCAGTTCCCAAAACCATAAGCTGGTACCGAAGCAGCAGCATTTTGAGGTGAAGAGGTATTTTCAACTAAGCGGACATTTTTAAGGGATGCAGGCTGCAAATACTTATAACAAGGACTAACAGAGGTGATACCAGTGAAACATTAAAGTTGAAGGATGAGGAAGATGAAAGGAAGGGTGGTATTACTGTTATCCAAAGGAGAACAAGAGATGATAAAGCATAAGGGATTTTTCTGTTTTTAAAGGAATTCTTCAGTGGTAAAAGTCTCTTCAAATGTTTGCGTTCAGAGAAGCAGAAAGATGCAGAAACGGTGGGGGGATTGTAAAAGCATAAGAAATCAGAATTCACCTGCTTTAGAGTATCAGTGAGGGAGGAGAAGCAGCAGTATTTGAATAAAAAAAAGCTGAGCCGTGAAGGCAGCATGTGAAGGCAGCATGTGCGATAGTGAGGTTTCCCCCAGACACATTCAGCAGCAAAGGCTGAGGACATTTCCCTCCTCCAGAAGGGACCCACTGTGATAACTGCTTTGTGCCTGAGCCTTCCAGATTTCTGTTGGCCTAAGCCTGCAATGCAGCAGGAGTAATCCACACTTCCCAAACGGCACATAACTAAAGAGCTTTAGCAATGACTTCTGCAGACTAATGAAAATGTATTTAAATTACATCAGGGACAAAATAGTACAATAAAACATGGCAACAAACAGAATAATTGGAAGAAATAACTAAAGTTTGAGAGGAAAATGCAGCCTTAGTTAATAAAATGTTCACAGGACAGATGACTAGCAAGAGGTCCCTGTTCATCTACACCTTGCTAATTAATTGAACATAATCACAGAAAAACTAAATCCAAAATTAACCCGATTTGTGCAGTTCTTTTCAAAGGCAAACTTGAACAAAGAATCATCTTCTCATTTTCTTCCTTTTATGAATGAGCTCAGTTTGTAGCTAGCTGCTTTGTTCTGTCTTCTTCCAGAAATGAGATTCTGACATTACTCCCTGGTTGATTTACCAAACTCTTTTCTTTCACCTCACAAATAAAAGGGAAGTCAGATCTCCCAGCAAGCGCTGAGATTGCATAAACAGCCATGTGTAGCAGCTTATCAGTCCTACAATCAAGGTCACAACACACAGCCAACCCCCAGCGACAGTTGCCCAGGAGCCCGGGGCACACAGACAGCACACAACACTTGTGGCTTCAAAGGCTCCGTTGATCGCACAATCCACTTATTATGCCAACCCTCACAGATGAGTAAGAGAGCACTGGGAAAATAACCCCATCCAAATAGTGCAGAGAAAAGAACTAAAAAAGGAAACTAATGGCTACAGCTTCACGTTCAGCACTGCTGGGCTAGAGACAAAGCAACACCATCATTTAGCTTCATAGGTCATGCTGACCCAAGAGCCTCTTCCAAGGTAACAGAAGGGGACCAGAAACATCACGACAGTTTATTGTGAAGGAAAACAAAGCTTTGGGCAGTTTTCTGACCTCTTCAAATTACTAACATCCTCAAGAAGATATGTAACACCTTCCCATTCCATTAAGAGACAAAACGGTAGGAAGGTGAGTTGAAAATAAAGGACATCATTTAGATATTGTTTCCTCCTCCCAAAAAAAAGTGCATTAATGCCTCCACTGTCCTCTGCAGGATGAAAACAAAACCAGGAGGCTTTTTTCCCCCCTAACAAAAGCCACAATTACAGCAAAACTATAAAGGGACAGATAGAACTAGTGATACAGTTTTTACAGACAAGTTGTTCCAGCAAGTCAGCCCAAAAGATTTGCACAATGGATCTATCATGCCAGGAGATGAGATAGCAGATCCTGATAAAATACCTATGAGCAGAAGAGCCATACCGAAAGAAGCTCTGGACACGGTGAGTTACTGCTTAAAATATTATGCATATAAGAGCAACTTCCTCTCCTTACCAGTCCCCAAAGGGCTCCTTCTGTTGTGGCAATAATGGTGGCAGCTCGAGGAGTGTTGTACATCAATGCCAGTTCCCCAAAACTGCCGTGATTATCGTAGCGGCCCACACAGCGAGACTGGTTGTCTTTTGCTACAACAATATCATACACTCCTCTGGAAAACAACAGAATAAACACTTTTTATTAGACAACATTCCAGTACAAATCTTGAAAACAGCTTTTTGCTGTTATACAAATAGTCCTTTTATTGCTGTGTGAGATGAAACTTTTTGAGCTTTCCAACTGCCTGATTCTCGCTTGCTTCTATCTACGCTATTTTCACCATAATTGTCTCTTAATAAAGCATTTCACTCCGGATAGATATGGGCAGGATCTACTTGGTTTCCTCTGCACAGTATTTTGACGTTGCTGTTCTGGCCAGGGTGAGAAGTAGTTTCATCATCTTTAAGAGTGACATCTCACAGCATGTGTGTTACCCAGTGAGGCCTCTTTAGAGTGACTCAGATCCATCTCTACCCATTTTCTCAGTGACAGCATTGCTGCAGGACCTTTGGGACACACTCAATCCAACTGCTCACTTGCTACTATGAGTTTGTCTCAACTTGGGGTATATCATAAGCCCAAGATGCTCTAAACCCGCTCATATCTAGCCAAGATCTCTGAACAGATCAAGAGGAAATGTCCAGCTACCAGAAATCTCCTTGCACTTTGCTCATACCCAGCTGTAACCTGTTAAAATTTGAAAGTCCTCCCTCGCCCTGTTCTCCACGAGGCACACTTCCTACATTATAATGAAGTTAAGAGAACATTATTCCAGAATTTACAAAGAATCAAAAGATTATTCTGATGAAGTGCAGGTACAAGAACAGCGAGTCAGAAGTCAAGACACAAATCTGCATCAAACTGCACTACAGGAACTGCCTATGAAAAAAAAAAAGCTGTGCACAGAAAGGTAGCCCTTTGAAAGTCAAACAAGTGTCTGTAACACCTTCAGGACTGTCATGCTTGGGGCTTTAAAGAATAATTTAAAAACACAGTTGAAGTAGGGTTGATTAATTCTTAGCTATGGCAACAGAGATTGTTCAGGGACTACCCACTGGCCTAAGACACTTCACAAAATGTATCATGCCCAGAAGAAAAGCAGGTAGGGAACACCTTCCTGGCTTTAAGCAACTGAATACACGTATAATTTTCCTGACAAGTTTAGATCTTTGTCAGAAGAAATGGTATTATATCCCACATCATCACCAGGCATGTAAGAAAAAAATAGAAAAGGAATGACCAGAAATGGTACTAGGTGAGGAAGGTGAGGAAGGAAGGCACATGAGACTGTAACAATCCTACCAGACACCTCTTATACTCTACTGCTTACTCACACCTAGGAGAGTAAGAAACCAGCAGCATACTAAAAGTAAACTAGAAAGGGATTAGTGTTGATGCAAAGTGTCACTAATTCTTGTAATGTCTGATATCTATTTAATGATTCTCTGAGAGGCACCAGAGGCAACAATCTTCAGAGCTGTTTTTTCGATCTGGAAGAGCCAGATGTGAGCACCTTAAGCAAAAGCAACAACAACTTCTTCCCATCCTTCAGCCTGAAAGTCACTTACTAGTGCTATTGATTTCCAAATAACTATAGCCACGTAACCTTCAGTCAAGCACTCAGCTGTCTTTGGCCCAAGGACTAAACTGGTGAGGCAACACTGGGTGACCTTGGCTCAGCTTTATTGAGAAAACTGTTGCTGAGCTGTGGGAGAGTCCATGAGCTAAAGCCCTGCAAGATAAGAAGAATAAAAACAGACCGATGTGTAATTGTTGAGATGGTAATCATTACGAGCCCAAGGACTCAAGTGAAAAGTACTGACATAAAAAAATATAAAACCCTCAGGCAAAAAAAAAGCAAAAAAGCAGCTCAGCAAGATTGTGGATCAGTCTGTTCCAAGAGGCAGCAGAGGCCAGTGCTGCCCCTCCTGAGTGATGACTGGTCAATCAGCACAGACCCAGCAGGTGCCTCCTCAGCAGCGATGAGCATCCCCTGTTCAGCCATGCAACACATCCCTCTGAGCTCTCCCCTCCATGCAGAGAGCACTAAACACCTGCTGCATCTTCAGGCTGCACCTGCCCTGCCTGCTGCCCCTCTGTGCATGGTGAAAGACACTCTGACACGAGCCATCTGGTGAGGAAGTATTGCAAGCAGAAGGAAAAAATGGCCTGTGCCAGAACACAAAGTCACTGTTCATTTAGACAGAAAGAAACTAATCCTCAGGAATATTCAAGCATTAACTACTTGGGAGTAATAAGACATACCTACTCATGAAAGAGCCAGAGTCCTCCGAACTTGTACTTGCAAACAAGTGGAAATATTGTGATTTTTCATAAGGTCCAGTATTCTGCTATTCTTTTGCATGAAAAAATAAGTGAGTGAGAGGTGGAGGAAGACTAGAAAGGGAGAAAGGACTGAAAATTCCTAACTGCAGAAGTTATTCCTAATAACCAAATAGCCAACAAAAGAGTTGCAGCCGAGTTATTTAGTCCACAGCAAAGGCTGCTATGGTGTCACTAGACAACACCAAGTTTCATTTCCTCCACTGTACAACCTTCCTGCCACGTACTTTTAACTTGGGAATAAATCAAAACAAAAACCTAAAAGCCTGAAAACCAACACAACTATCTCTTGACAGAAAAAACCTGTTGTGGAATAACATTACATCAGTAGAACAGAGACCATAAAAGCATTTACCTGAACATCTAAGATAAGGTTCCATTTCACTTCTTCATTTTACGTTAAAACTCATAGCAGGGAGCTTTTGATAACCTACAGGATAAGAACCTTGCACAGAAACAAATCAAGATAGGCTGATGGTATCTAACATCTTTGAGAGGCTCCCAAACCGAGTGTAAGTTTCCTCAAAATCTCTGCACAGATCTCATCTTTGCAGAACTGGTGGCTCTAGCTCCCACAAGTTCTGATCTGCAGTACCTTATTCTTATGTGTAACAGCCTGATCTCTCTTGGTGAATGTGGCAAGAGAAGGAACTTGGCCTGCCTAGCCAAAGACATGGGATTGGATTGAGGGAGAGCAGTTGAGGAAGATACCAGAGGGCAGAAATCGGGCACTGGTTTAGGCTAATGGGTTGGTATGGCAGAGGACAGGGGGAAGGGCATATGGTTGGAATATATCTGTTGCAGCCTTATGTTCTGTAATTACACTAATCAGAAAGGGGAATGTCCTTAAAATGAACAAGAATCATTTCAAACAATTTCTAACCTAGAAATTCTTTTGCAAATTCCTTAAACACAGCATTACTAACAACTCAAAAGGCAACAACCTGTCTTGAAGAGCTGCTTTGAAAGCATTTCATACAATATTAATGGTGCCATTATTTCAGTGATAAGCAAGATAACAGTGCACCAAAAAAGCAGTTTGCTAAGATCATGTTCCAACAGACATTTATAAATCACTCAGTAATATTGTTTAATATTACAGTTTGCAGAAGGAAATAAATCCATGTTCTTAATTACACTTTAGATATGGTTGTTCAAAGTAACATTAGTCAGATTTTTTTTCAAAAGGGTAAAAGATACTCAAAATGTCCATGCACACATGTATCTACTATATGCCTGTATATGTAAGTGATCCCCAAAATTATGACGTGAATTTGCTTGATGCAAGAAATTCCAAAATGGTACCTTAAGCTCTGCAAATATAAATCATGACCAACAGAGGCAGAGCAACCCCAACTCTCTGTAAAGTCAGTCATCAAAACTAACCGGATAAAGTCCAGGTTGTTCCATGGTAGCCACTACCATGGATTTTTATTTCCTATACTCTCCTTCCTGAAAATAATCTCCTACCCCTTCCCCTTACCACAGTGCTACTTTTGCTGCTTTTCCCCCTCCTTCCTTCAGAAAAAAATATAACCTGGTCTAGAGACAACATGTAATATGGCTGGTTTTAAGCTGTGCTCATGCTGATGGGCACAAAAACTGCACTGAACAAATCATTTTCCTTCAGAAACTGTCCTGTAGTAAACATTCCCTGCCATTTCTAAGAAGCTGAAAAGAAACATCCTCTACATTTCACAGGCGCAGCTGCTTACCGCTCAACGACATAGAAGTTATCTCCATCATCACCTTGGTCAATCACATGTTCCTGAGGCTTCACCTTCCTCTCAAACATGGCATCAAGGACCTGAGACAGCTGCTCCTAGAAAACAAACAGGAGGGGAAGGGGAAAAAAAAACTATCAGAAAACACACCTTAAGCATTACTGCTGGACATGGGTGAGTTTGTTTCATTTGGTCTGGATAGTGAACTGGAACATGCACCATGCTTTTGTACATTTTACTGTACAAAAATACAAGTAATACTGATATTACATGTTGACTTCCATTAGCACCTCACTCCTTTCCAGCTTATTATTTTAAGTTCAATAACGCAGACAACCAGGCTTCTAGCACAGAAGAACCATTATCTCAAATTTATGTCCAAATGGCTCAACTTTCACATGGCATTTCAGTGCCAAAGCGCACACACACGTTTGGTATAATCTTCACAGCTTCACTGCAATGGACACACATCAATTCATGCCAACAGTACATGTATTTCATTGTATGTATGTCTAGAAACTGCACCATGATATATCAGTAAATCATCTGTACTGCCACCATCTAAGAGCCTCAGTCATGATCAGGAGTATACTGAACAAGACTCTCCATACACTTGTTTCCCTAGGTAGTCTGTGTCTCAGAGAAGCTGCAATTCCAGCCCCAGATGAGACAGGACAGGTACAGATGTGGAGCCCACACAGAAAATGGGATAATGCTGGTCTGCACAGTAGGCTCCAGCTGGATTTCCCTGATGAGCCACGACTAAACTTCCTTTTTTTTGCAGGCAGCACAGCCAGGGAAGCTGTGAAAGCCAAGAAAGATGACACCATATAAATGCCCTGCCTTGATGCTGACCTGCTTTACCATCTTTGCTATTCCCAAGCCCATTAACAGTATACTTTCACTGCATTTTCAATGACCAGATGTTCAAAGTTGAAGATGTAGATCACAGCTGAGTTTCTAAAAATACACTGCACGAACACGCAAGCCAGTCTTCATGCTGCTGATACACTTGAAATATTTACTGCGCTCCTGAAGTTGGGAATTATCATTGCAGTATCTCTAGGCACCACTACACTGAAAATATTCCTTATCTTTTAAACAGAATCCTACCTTCTTGTCTTTAAAAACTGTGTCTGGACTTTCAGATCATATTAACTGTACATAACAAAACATTAACTGAATTTAAGATTTCCTCAAAATGCTATTACCTGATCTAGGTTTTTGAAGAGCAGGATATCTTTACATGCTTCCTGCAGTCTGCATCGCTGTTCATCAGTTTTTGGATGAACTACCTTTAAAAAGAAGTAGAACAGAACAGTCATGACAACGAAGAAATACGATTACAAACTAAACTTCGGCATGAAAAAGCAGAACACAATTAAAGTGTCAAAAGTATACAGTCCTTTTTTGTTGTTTGCATAAATAGTATTTAGATATAAACATACAATGCAAGACAGAATGAAAGACACATAAGAAAAATATTATGCTGACAATTAACATATGAAAAGTAACAGTCACAAAAGACGAAAGGAGAGGATGCCTTTTCCATTCCATTCCCTTCCCTTCTAACACAGCCACAGCTGCAGTCAAAGCTTGAGAGCATATGAAACAGAGGAAGAAGTGAACAGTTTTCTCCCTAAACTCTGGCTATATTAGTCCCAGTATACTTACTGTTGGCACACAGGGAGTTTATACCATATATCACACGTATGAGTCTCAGCCCATCCAATAAGAAGAAGTTATTGAAGAAGCATGTTTTTTTCCTAACAGAATTACTTAAATAAAAGCTTTGTTGTTTGAGATATTTTGTTACTTCCTTCCATTTATAAACATCAGGTTAAAGGAATCAATACTCACTGTATCATAAAAATGTTCATATATGTACTTGTTAGGGTCTAATTATGAAAACATATTAAAAAATTAATTACCTGACATGCACTACATTAACATTTCTTATTTCTGGAATGACAAGGATTCCAAAAATCAGTTGTATCAGTAGGCATTTATAAAAAGTTATTTTCCAAAGTTAAGCAGGTCTCAGATCCTTGTTTTAAAAGAAAATGGAATACTGAATCATCAGTTAAGAAAATTAAGACTTTTGATGGAATAGATGTGTCCAAGTTTACAAACATTTACATAACTAGACACACTCATGGTCTTTTTTTCTTTTTATAGCATATAAAATTATTTATGGAGTATATTTATGAAGTATCTTTTCTTTTTTAAGAGAAATTAAATTAGACTCAGATTTTCATTGCAGAAGCGTAAGCATCCTTGCAATGGAATCTGTAAAGAAACGCCGGAAGTGCAGTAAGGAAACACTGATTCTCACCAACCATGCCACAAGATTTGCTCACACAAACCCATCTGTAAAGAAATACAATTACAGTATCTGGATTTGCAATTCCTAGAAATTCCCAGCTTTCAAAAACAAGAGAAAAAACAGGTGGCCGCAGACTTAAAATATTTCAACCAAGCATTTCTCCTACCCAGGCAGAACTGCTCTGACAAGAAAGACAGTAAAAAGCATGTGAGGAATTTTAAGCACCCATGAAGAAACAGCTGTGGTAAAGCTTAACTAATTCTTCTCAACAGCATTGACGATCTAGGAATTGCCTCAACAAGCCTTTAAGAGAATTAAGAAAGGAAAATAGCCAAAATTTTAAACATGTTAGACTTAAGCACAGCTCTTGAGTCCTTTGAAGTAAAACTGTATTAAAGCTGTAGTGACTAAAAAAGTCCATGACACAAAGTGGCTCAAAATTTCCAAGCAATGTCACTTTACCAGTGTCACCACACCATACTCAGCATGAAAAGCACAAGCGGTAAGAAAAGGCAATGTACATCTGCCTGTCAATCTGTAGAGAGAGCCATGCATGGAGTGATTCCCTCACTCTCACCCTTTGTTCTGTATCTTCTTCCTCTTCATCTGGATTGAAAGCTTCAGCACAAACTTGGAAGAAAAAGAGAGAGGAGGTAAGTAAAAAGAAGTAATTACACAAGAAAACAGCAAACAAATCAATTTAAATACATTTCTTCTATTTTTCTACAGGAAAAACAAAATCACTTTTGATTTTGTCATAATAGTGTCAGAGGCTCAAATCCTGTCTGTTCTCTGAGCAGGCACAGAACGGCTGTTCTCAGACTCTCATGTAAAAAGTCTGTGACTTAGTAAATAATCTTGCCTAGCAAGTACTCTGAAGCATGGACACAGATTTCCTTTCAGCTGGTATCAAAGCATAACAATCTCCATTCAGATTCATTTACAAGCATCTTCTCTAAAACACAGGGGAAAAATACTGCTGCTACACTGCTTTGTTCTTAGCAGAGCAATGTACAGAGCAAAACACTAAAAAAGAAGGAGCACAAGGAAGGATGAGGCACTTGCTCCATCTCAACTCTGATTTGCAAGTGAGCATCTATATTTTGGGAGGTTTTTTGATACAGAGAAATAATATTTTCACAGAAATCAGCCTGGGAAATTAACAATCCACTTCACCATAGTATAGTCTATAAAAAAATAATATTTAGTCCCATCCCCCACATGTTCCTTGATCTTACTACATTTTAACCAAATTAACGTCAATTGGTGATACAAAACCAACTCTAAAATTTACACAGTGATTTTTTTAAAAAGGATGAGAACAGTTGTGGAAAACCACACATTATTGTGCTTTGGGACAAGGGTCTGCCAAACATGTCATTATACCTACAAGATCAACTGGAAGAGAGGCTATAATGAAGAGCTGCTGAAAATTCAAACCGTTTCTGTTCAGTTTTAATTCTTCAGAAAAGGCCTATCTTCAGTTATCTTAACACTTACACTATTACACAGTTTTACAATACTAAATACAGACACTTTGGCTGCCAAAAGCCCACGGTTCTAGCTCAGATTTTCTTACTAATTCATGGATATTTACACTTCTTGCATGCTGAAGTGCTGTGCACATTCTACCCACCTGTACAGACAGTCAAGGAAAGTGAGAATCAGTCCTGTTTTCATCTAGCTGTGCTCTTACTTTAATAAGGGTGGTCTCACTTCTGAGGTTACACATTACTTATAAAATTTTACAAGGAAACACAGACAAGCATTTTCCTTTGTACTTTATCCAGCATCCTGACAATACTGAAGACTTGGCAGAATGCCCAGAAACTCACTGCAATGACATCTAACCGCTGAATGGACTGAGAGTATAAATAAAAATAAGCAGAAAAAAAAATCCAGAAAGTCTAGAATTCAGCAACTTGTAAACAATTCAAAAATGCACACATGCCTGTTGACCCTGTCATCGTGCACTCAACAGGACTATAAAAATGCAAAACTCTAGCATAATTTACTAGGAAAGATTTGCTTGGCTTTGTGTATCTTGATTTTTTTATTTGGATTTTTTTTCTCCCTACCTAAAAGATACAAGTCTTTCCTAGGATATTAGATTTTAATTCCTTTTTTTTCCTGGAGAGAGTGAGGAGACTCAAATACAACAACAAGCATTCCACTTATCAAACCACAATGTAAAAACGCAATCATATAATCATTAGGCATCAGGCATTTACAGAGTAAGTATTGCTCATACAATAAACCCGTTTAACAAAACAGAAACAGTGTATTGACAGTGCACCTACCACACACATGCTTTTAGTTTAACAGAGCCACCCACACTTAGGGCAGATCCTCCACAAAGGATAAACAGCATTCTTCCCCAGATGAAAAGAAGTATAGTCCATGCCAGAGTCCAAAGATGACTGGTGTATGGGAAGGTGGATGCCTACAAAGCTGCAGAACATGGACTGATAGGCTGATCCACTTAATATGCAATACAAAGGCACTTACAAAGAGAACATTATTAGCATTTTGGTGTGAAAGCTTTCCTCCTCCTTCCATTTTACAGTAAAGATCAAAGTCTATTGTGAAAGCTTTGGATTTTCTAATAAGGAACAGTTACTAAGAAGAAAGG
The DNA here is from genome assembly GCA_013398055.1 of Ifrita kowaldi. Classification (NCBI taxonomy): domain Eukaryota; kingdom Metazoa; phylum Chordata; class Aves; order Passeriformes; family Cinclosomatidae; genus Ifrita; species Ifrita kowaldi. The sequence goes on from VZRS01006935.1 coordinate 28,575, forward strand.
CTCCGTGGTTTAAACAATATGGTGAAACTGGAGATAATAAACTCTCTTCATTTTGTACATCAGTGTATCTTACGAGTAACTGGAGTCTAATTCTCTATCAAGCACAATATTACATACTATAAATGCACTTCTATACATTTCTGAAAGTAACTGGTGCATAAGCACATTCAAGACAGGTATCTATGAATTCAGAGATCACTGTACCACAAGAACATTATATCATTCAAATTTTAATATTAAGCTGCAAATTTGATTTTGTTCCCATCTCAGCTGCAGGGAAGCTATTGCTAAAAATGCTTTGTAATTCAAGAAATTCTCTTCAAGATTTCCTTGGGAAAACAAGTTTTATTACCACAGCTAAAACTACAGCATTAGAGCAAAACCTTATCTTAAAACATGCATCAATCAAAGCAACACAATCATCTGTAACTTCAGTATGAAATGGCTTTGGTTAAGGTTTGTACATCTAGGTTTCCCCTATTTCATCTTATCCACTAAGGGCGAAAACAGCTCCCAAAGCCCACCAAGGACACAGACTAGGACTTAGTGCCCTTCCCTTACACATGGAAATCACTTCTGTAATGCCCATGAATGGGCACCACAGAAATACAACAAAAACGTGGCAAAATACCACTTCTTCCCATGCTGTCACATAGAATGCCTTCCCATTATACTTTTCATTCTTCAACCTCCTGATGGGATTTCTTTTTCCACGGTTAAGAGTAGGCCAGACGTTTTGACTTCAATTTTGGACAGCTCTGATTGACAGGACTCTGTTTACTTGCAGGCAGAGCTGTCACACTTAATGTAACATATCTGTTGTGGTATGGTTAAAAAAGGGGAGAGACACAAAATTATTATTTCTGATCTCAAGCTTAATTAATATGGTGATATGCTGGAAAGCCAACAGAAAACTTTTCAGCCTACTCATAACAACCAACAGTATTTTCCAAACACTTTAAAACACAACTAAAGAAAAAGCAACATTACATCAAATCCATTCCATGTTTTATGTCCGATTTTTCTTTCCACTATTTTTAATTGGTAAATCACGTGGGGAGGTCCGTACTGTTGAACATAACACCTTTGTGTCAATCTTACTTTCAAAATGTTTCATGTTATCTGTGCTGCTTTACTATTCTTCTGCCTGTAAAGGACCCCCATGACTACCCTAAACTCTGCCAATCCCTGTCAGAAATCTAGGGAATTTCAGGACTCCTGAAGGTTATTCACTTGTGCACTACAGTACAGCCAGTCCTAATGAAAAAACATTTGATATTTCATCTTGACAAAGTGAAAACGTCCTTGACCCATTATTTGATACGTGACTGAATTCACATATTAACTATTTAAGTGTCCCAACAAAACAGACACTCTGAGGCAAGCTTGTTCTCACAAGATTCTCCTGAAAAGTGTTGTTTTTCAGATTCATTGAAATGGCAGTTGGAAGGGATCTCTCTCTGAAGGTCATCCAGTCCAACCTAACCCTCCAAGGGGAGCTAGTTTGGGGCTGACCTAGAAACCTCCTGGGGCAAAGATTGCACATCTCTCTGCTAACCTGCTCCACCACCCTCCTGGGGAAGAAGTCTTCCTAACGTGCAACCTAAAGCTCACCAGTATCGTTGTACAACCTGAAGTGACTTCTGAAATCACACCTTGCCTAGGTGAGATTTTCAGCACAACTCTGCCCCTGAGCAAGTGCTGAGCAAGAATTCGTAAGTGGAAGTTACACACCAGTGTGACACACCTACAGCTCTATCAGCTCGCACCATGCAGACCAAGCTTCCTTCCAAATCCACCCATACATAGTTCAAATAGCTTTGGAACATAAAAAACAGTTTTCAGTTTTATGAAGCTTTGAGATAAAAAGAAATTCAGACTTTTATCCTACCATCTACATTTAGTCTCTCTTAGCTTCTGCAGCTTCTACAGCGAGTTCAGCTTTCTCTCATGCCGCACCTTCTTTGGCTTTCAAGAACATCTGTTAACACTTCTGAAGGCTCAGAAATGATACAGCTCCATCACTGCTTTGTTATGCAGGTGACAGCATCTGAAAGCAACCAAGATCTCTGTAGCTGCAGCAATGACATCAGCAGTGGATGGGTGAGGGGGAAGCAACGGGTGGGGAGAGTATGAGAAGCAGCAAGACAAGTTTGCCAGTACAAACATCACCTTTGTTTATGCAAGTTTTAATCACTCTCGAGATAATATTGTTCTGCAAAATACATGTTTTGTCAAGATCAAAGTCCTTGCACTCTATGCAAATCTGTATGCAAATAACAGTTGAGCATTTAGCTCTGGCAAGTAAATACAGCCTCCAAGAGAAATGCACACCATCCCTGTCCCTGAGAGATCACTGTTTTTTTCAAAACAACAGCCAAGAGGCTGAGGCCTGAAGACCTTCAGACACACACAAAAGAAGGAAATTAAAGTTACATGTTTTACGTAAGGTGAATGCATTATTAATATTTCTGTTGCTACTGAAACAAGTAGCAAACAGATGCCCTATCATACTCTCTTTTCAATTTTGGATGCCACCTTCTGTACTGCAGAGTGAAATCTTATTCACTCTTCCTTACTTACGGGGATGCATCACCTCCAATTGATCCTATCAGATCCATTAATAAAAATCCACCCAGAGCAGTACATGCAGAACCACTTTTCCAGTTATTTATTCAGATGAGTAATCTTAAACTATGCTTAAGGCAGTGTTCTTTGCATCTGAGTTTGTCAAAGCTTCAAACATTTTGTAAGTCTGTCTCTCAAGGGACAGATGCATAGCCTCTTCTGGGAGCACTATGCCAGCTGGAAAGGTGACCACTTCCAGTGGCTTGTCATTCTCTCTGACAGCTGAGTTGCACTTCAAAACGACGCAGTCACATGAACTAGGAAGCTTAAACAGCACTTATACATAGGTCTTTGCTGGCACAGCTAAATGTGATTTCCCACACTTGGGAAACAACTTCAAGTTTCCTCTCACTTCTGTTGCTGGTTAGCTCAGAACTTTTTGGTTTAAAAACTGCACTTTGTTTCTCAAGTGAAAGATCTCACCATGTCAAAGCAGACGAGATTCATACCTCGATCCAGCAAGTAGGAAACAGAACCTGCACCCATTTGCACCACCTGAACCATTTTCACATTTATGACAGTTGGAAAGAAAAGCAATGCTGAAACCCAAAGAACAGTTAACATGTGCAGGAAAATCAGCTGTTTCAGCCTTCAATTCACTAATGAGAACTGACTGAAATCAAGGGTAAATTTTCTTGTTAAAACCAACATTGTTGCTTCAGCCCAAACCTCAGATCTTGGGTCTTAAAAGACTGGTCTTTCACTTTATGTGCCACGTGGCAATCTCCAGATGCAGTACCACCTCCTGACTTCATTCTTAATTCTCATAGAGGCATAAACTGAGACACGATTTACAACGACCAGGACTTGAGCAAACAACACCCCCTCAAACTGTGTCGAACACCAAAGCAGAATATTCAAACATGCAACCACTTGCATGGCCAAATATGTCAAATCAAGTGTAAGATTTTTTTTCAGTGGACAAATATTTAGAAATAATTCATTTCAGGGGGAAAGGAAAATAATGGATTTTCGGTTCTTGAAACAGCTTCAAATGTCATTTAAAATTAAAAGGAAACTAAATCAAGTCGGTTCTTCACAGGCAGAGTTCTTCTGTGTTACAGATTTGCTACAAAGGCACTCAGACACAGTATGGCTGTGCCGAACCAGCTCTGTCCAGTCAGGATTACAGGTTCAGGCACACTCCACACTTGGTCCCAAAGCCTGCTCAGGTTGAAAAGCTGCACAGATCAGGCAGCTTCTTCTCTCAGGCAAAGAAGCCTATGACCACTGATGGAGCCTGTAAGGCCCTAAAATCCTGCACTGTTGAAGTGCTCGACTGGCTCTACCCAAAGCCTTGCTTACAGCCCCGAGTCAACCTGAAAATGCCCACCTCTGATGTGGCCACTACCTGTGCCCATTACTTTAACAGAGTAGCAAAACTGAGGTACCAGGTAAAGCTTGGAGAGACTCCACTCTAGCTCACAGCTGGATAAACACTTTTGCCAAGAGAAGTGCATGATGTATCACAGTGCTTGCTAATCTTGCCTTTAGAAATCTTTGATAACCGTTTCCTCACCATGATTAAGTACTTTCCAATAGGATTATCTAAATCAGACTTCTCCAGCTTGGTCTCTTTCAATCAAAAGAGAAATGATGCAGTTCCAGCGACAATGGCTTGTGATGAAACTGTAACACCATTGTCACACACTCCTACTTCATACTACTTTTCAGTAGCAAGTTCAGAACAGACTGCACAATCAATTATAAATGCCACCTTTTATGATAATGGGGTTTTTTCTTCACAGGAAATCCAACTTTACATGAACAGACACCTTTTCTCCCAAGATGCGAAAGTATAGGCAACATAATAAGCCCTTTAAAATTATGACAATTGGTTGACAACTATTTCCATATGTGCATTTGTTTTACATATTCTGAATAATGCAGTTTTAAAATATTCTTATTACAATCAAACAGAAAATCTGGTTTTAAGTGTTTCTTTAAAAGGCTTTATCATCAGATGTACAGTAAAACAATTGAGACAATGCCTTACAGCAGAATAGCCATTAATTTTTTTTTTTTCCCCTGCTACAGGAAGATTTGGCAAAGTATTTAAAATTACATTTCCCTAGGGGCAAACGAGAACTTTCACGATGAAAGAACTAGAATAATAAACGGAAAGTAAATAATCACAGTTTCTTTTAGATTCGTATCTTTACACACATATAATGAAAGCATTACAAGCAGACAATACTGCTTCAACTACATTTTAAAGACAAGCATAAAGCACTTTTAAGAAGATACAATGCATTCCTACTTAATTATTATTCCTAGGTAGTCTTTGTTCAGGGCTGGTTTTTTGTTTTGTTTTGCTTAACTCCTTCTGCAACCTGCAGGATCTGGCCTGGAAACCACCCCCAGGTTAACTGACTCAGGGACACAGCACCAGACAAACCACAGACGAAAGGCTTCACAGCAGCCCGGGAATCTGCTCCACGGATCTGTTAGGAAAATACATTCCCTATCAAACTAAGGGGCAACTTGTTGGGGATCTTACTGAACTGCAACAAAACTTCAGAAGAAATCCTCATCCTGTATATCTTTATTTAAATCCTCCTCCTACTCAGGAGCAATTAAAACAAAAAATCTTGTGCCACTGTAGGACTAGAGACAGAATTCTCCTAAGCACTTCTCCTACCTCTTTGGCATAACCAAATGAACATAATATTTGCCTTTTTTTTTTTTTTTTTTCAAATAAACAAAAC
>VZRS01006935.1:33994-49012 GCA_013398055.1 Ifrita kowaldi
TCCCCCTTTGGCATAAACAAAAGAACATAAAATTTTCCTTTTTTTTTTTTTTTTTGCAACTAAACCAACAGCTGTTTATCATTGTATTTGCTTCATGTAGTTGCCTATTTAATTATATCAAGGTGCAACTTTTACTTAATGTCCTTATTATGCCAAATGTTACAGCTATAATAATGATTATAATAAATGTTATTATGAGTTACATATAACATGTTATATATATTAGTTACATATAAATGTTATAATGAGTTATGCCAAATGTTTTAGCTTATCCTTCCACTCTGCATGCTCACACACTGAAAGGTTATACTCTCTCACCTCACTGAAGCCACATGCTGCAGGAAAATTATGATAAACTCATGAGGCTATAATTCCTAGACTATAATTTTTCATAATTTGAAAATTTACAATTTCCAGAGGACCTATGATGAAAACACTCTGCTGATAAAACAGAGCACTCTGCAAGTCTCTCCTGCACAGCTGGAGGAGTCAAGGGACAATATTGCCTGATTTCACAGAATCAGCTAACTAAGCCGCAACTGGGGCTCCTGCACTTTGGGCTTCCATGTCTCAATTCACAACAAGAGAGCCCAACATCCCATCAGACACTGGTGTGCTCTGGGACTTGCAGTAAGAGGTAAGTCTGCATGAAAACTAAAACAACAAAAATACTTCCATCATGGTAGAGGACTAAAAGAACAAGAAAGTTTTCCATGTGGCTGATCATTGCAGTAAACAACTCTGACACAGTAATGACCAGAAGTAAAATACTGCCCTTTTAATCTTAAAACAGTAATTTACAATTTGCTACTTCTGTTTCAATTCCCTTTACTACACATAAATAGAAATCTAAACTGGTAGCAGGGTATTTTGGAGTTACACATTATTCTATGTGGTGAAGCCTGGGAAATTCAAATGGAGCAAGCTTTATTCTTGCAAGTTAAGAAATCAGAAGACTGAAATGGATAAACATGCTGCTGACCTTGTTCAAGCCTTCTAAGAGAGCCTTACCGATGAGATAGTCATCCATAAAAAAGGTCTCCTGGAAAACATGATGCTACTACTATTTCAGAGCACAGAGATTCACAATTGTACAAGTAAGCCTTCTGCTTTAATGATCTTCTGGTTTAGCCCATCACATACATCTTAACACATTTCCAAATGTGTTACATAAGCAAGGCAGATAAAACCAGAAATTCAGCACCAATAATGTATATGTGCCTGAAAGAGTGATACTTTCTCTCAGTTAAAAACAGCACAGAGAATGTTCACTTTACATTCAGTTTACATCAGAACAGCACAAGTTCCAAGAAATGGCTCAAATATATACCTTCCCCCCCAAAAAAGGCACGTAGCTTACAGGCTTTTAGTTGCAAACTGCAGATAAAAGAGAGAATTTAGCTGAGGAATAAAACAGGAAAAGTGTTTTTCTAGTATAGAAATAAGAAATTTAGTTTACAGATCAAGGCATTTTCTGGTTTTATACTTGCAATTCTGCCATATGAATTGCTAAAACTGCAATAAGGCAAATAATATTTTAAAAGAACCTCCATCCTCTTGAGAAAAGTGTAGTGAAGCATATTTTGCCTTAAAATTTCATTTAGCAATGAAGATTACCCACATCTTTCTGACATCTATCATGACAGAGAACCAAAGGATGTCTAAGTGTTAGAAGGCACTTCTGAAATCAATGGTTCAGCAACCTATATATGATTTTTAAAGATTTCTAGAGGATGTCTCATATATTAAAAACCACATTCCCCTGAATAGAACAACTAACACCTATTTACCTGTAGCAACAGGGAACAATAAAAAATTAGCGTGGCTTGACACAAAAGGATTGTGTGCAGAGGAATGATGTAGAAGCCCCCAGGTCCCTGTGCTTGGAAACTACTGCTTCCTTTCCTGGCACACCAGAAAAGCAGGAAAAGTGGGAAGTTACTGTCCAACCTCTTGAAGAAAAACCTGGCAGCTCCCCCCATTCCTGTGTGGCTGCTGAGCAATTCCAATGCCCTAGTGAGCACCAGCCATGGCGAAGGTGTAACTCTTTTCACTTGACGCAACTCATTCATTTCCAGGATGAGCCAGCTCTGGACTTCGGTGTCTCACTGAATAAATGGAATGTCTTCGCAGGAAATACACAGTTGAAGAGGTCTGACAAAAGACTAATACTGGGTAGGACTTCATCAGTTGGAATCTGTGTGCTCTACTTACAGTTTTGTGTTTTTCCATTAAAGAAGATTAGTGAGCTTAAGAAAATTACGCTCTTTCCTCTCCCAAATTTTGGAGACATGAGAAAAACACACCAACTCAGGTAAGTGCTTCAGGCAGCCAAGTACCCACACACAAGCCACCTCCCAAAGTCAAGCCCTGATTCAAGTCTCTCTTCAAATGAGAACCCTATAAAAGTGCTCACAGCAGTTCCTGAAGTTGCTTTAATATTTCCTGTAGTGAGTTTTCATATTGCCATCATAGTCCCTATAATGAGTTTTTGTATTCTTATGAAGTTTTCTGTTATTCTGGGGTATACACAGACTCAGCAAGGTTCTGGTGTTAAAAACAACTGAGTAAAGTTTCTGAAATTACATCCTTTCATATTTAAATCAGGTCTGTTTAAACTCTTCTGTTCTACATGGAGTATTCAACCTATTTCACATTTAAACTGAAGTTACAGCAACCTAAACTTCCATGAGTGTATTAATCAGCACAGGAGCATCAGTCACATCTGTGACTTTGTCTAAAACTTTATATTAAAATAGGGATAAAGTGCAGCCTTATATATTCACAAGAAAAACACAAATCACATCTGACTCTGAGGTCACTCCAAGGATACATCACAGCACCAGGTTTTGCACCAAGTATAAAACTGCCTTTTTTAGCCTGCATTGTGACAGGCAAAGGTGTGTTTGCTTTCTGTCTCTTGTGCAACAAATCAGGTTGGAATATTTTCATTTTGGCTTTTATTCCCATGTTAAAAACCATCTTGAGTTCAAACCAAAAGGAAAAAAAAAAGCAATTCTTTGTCACACAAAAGAGAAAAATTAAATTCCAACCTATCAAAGGGAGAATTAAATTTTATTTAAACAATCAGCTAAAAGCTGATGTTTTCAAAAGTATTTATGTATCTAAAGACATGGACCAGCATTTATGTAGGCTTTTTAAAGATGTTTAATGTAAAACAATTAATGGAAGTTAATCACTTGCACCTTTTGCTACCTGAATACTTTTGAAAAACCGACCCATACTGCGTTACTTGCTTAAAAATGTGCATAGCTATACTTATGCTCCCAATTAGTAAGGGCTAATTTCAGTTAAAACATTTTACTCTGGACAAACAACTTCTAATTTTTATGTGACACTCCAGCCATGAACTATTATTAAGAAAGAATAAATTTTTAAAAAAGATGAAAGATTAATTAATTCTACTCCAGTGTAACACTTAAGTGCATTAAGCAGATTGGATCAGATTTCTTCTGACCAGGTATTGCATTGACTTAAATTTTAAGTAAGGATTCTCACAGTGCTGTATTTCTCTTTATGTCATAAAAAAAAATCCTGCAGAATTGTTCACAACACTGTGAAATCCAAGTAACGGTGAAGTCATGACTATTAATTTCCAAAAATAAGCTTTTTATTATTCACTGAATGTCAATCACATGCCAGGAATTTTTAAATAAGTCCCAATATTGCAAACAGAGAAAACAAGCTTTTTTTGTTTAACGAATAATGATTCAGACACTTTCTTACAGGAGAGCACCCACACAATTTATCACCACTTTCATCTGTCATCCCACATGCTTGGCTTTTGCTCATATCAACATTTTTTTAAATGAATTATTTTCACTCTAGTTATGATATCAGTTTTGCTATCATTAGGGCTAGCAAAAAATCACAGAAGCTTCAGGTTGTTGATACGGGAAAACCGTGCCATTTGTAAAAACGTGAATTTTTGAACTCTGAAGTCTCTTATCATTTATCACCTGCCTGAAAATCTTTCAGCAGAAGTTATTATGCCATCAGTTTTGTAAGATGGTGAATAATCGATACAGAAATTCATTAAATAGCTTCAAGAGAAGAAACCAGATCATGATTTTCAAGTCAACCTCTGATAATCAGATAAATATACAGCAAAGAGAACAGCACAGAGAAAGTCAGTCATCACTCAGTCTTCCTCCCTTGGTGATTTCAAGTGATGAGATTTTTATCACTGAAGTAGTAGATAGTATTCTGCAAGAGCAAATACTCAAAACAACCTCCCAAGAGAAGTGTTGCCTCTTGCTTCATTGCTGCTATTTAGATGTCCTAATTTAACAGGGTCCCAAAACAGTATTTTTAACCAAATACTAATGTGCTGTGTGGCAGTAATTAACAGAAAAGTTTTATTAGAAAATTACTTTTGTTAAAGCTGTCATTTTAAAAGGCTTAAAGCTACTAAAAGGAATTTACTATGTGTAATAGTATCATATCCTGACATCTCAACTTGCCAGGGTGTGAAGAAAATGCTGTATCGCACTAGAAAGCACAGAGGAATATCAGACTTTAGCAACATATGTACATTATGAGATGACTGCTCATCTTAGGCAGAAGCCAGACTAATGAAGAGTTCAAGGTAAAGAATCCCCACCATTGTCAAAATAGAAAAGAACCAGTGAGTTGGAAGAACCAACAGTCAAGGCCTCTTACGGAAGCTTATGTGATGAGGAAAGAAAAAGCCAGAAACTGACAAGGAATATTGATTTACACATTATTCAAAACACAAAATTACTCAAATACAAAAAAAACCCCAAAAAAACTCCACAACACCAAACCACAGTGTCACATCAGATCGCTAGAGACACGAGAAACATCAAAAGTACTGATTCTGAACCAGCATCTGCTGGGGACACTGACGGTTGGTGACCATCAGGGTCCCACATAATGCTAATGTTTGTTACACACAGGAAAACAGGATTCAGTAACATTTAAACAAAATTAACCTCTACATACAAAACCTTTATTCGGCAACCCCATCTTAGGGGAAGGTTGAGCACCCAGCTCCAGGAACAGATTTGATTCTTCTCACTTCATTCAGTCTCTGCTGAAAGCTGCCCCACCAAAAGGATGAACTGAGGCAAGTCTTGTTCATTTGATTATTTTCTATATTAACATGAAAACAGGCACAGACCCTGACAGTCATGTTACTGTTAAGGAAATAACTCTCATATATAGCTTCCCTAGATTATATAGGTCAATTATTCTGCTTATAGCTGTTGATTGTGAAAACTGTAATCTCATCCCACTGGGGCCAAACAAAGGCTCATGAGGGAGTACCGGCAAATGCAAAAGAGATATATTATAACAGGTCACTCAAATGAACAGAAATAATTGGAGAAAAAAGATTAAAACCTTCTGTGACATATGTATGGTACGGGTGTAATTTTGTCAGATTTTCCTATCCCAAGAAGAAATCAGCAAGTCTGCTGGAGAGTGGGTGTTCTGTGGAATGAATCAAAGGTGTCTAGAAATGGCAGTACAGAAATCTATCAAATAACTTAACTTTTCTGAAATATGCTAAAACTAAAAGAGGAGAAACTATGCACGAGTGAGACTCTAGTGGGCGTCACACTCTTCATTCCAAAAACACAATTACCTTTTCATTCACATCCTGCCAGGAGCAAAATTCTCCTCAATGTTACATACCAGTTGTTATAGTGGGACAAATATCAATGCTCCCTTCCTCTAGTTTCAAAACAGCTTTGATATAATCAAGAAAGGAGGTATCACTGATTTCTGCCACCTCCCTGCACCATGTAGTCAGTCCTGAAGCAAGGGCAAAGATACTTGCATGCTCTGCAGCCTTTCATTACAGAAAATCAAATGACTAACATAATTAAGTTTGCCAGGAGCCCCTATGCTTGCAGGAAGATCAAGGCATGTAATGAAGCAGGTATGAATTTCAACCCAGTCCAGTTCTTGGGGGGAAGGAATCTATAAGGGGTTCAGACCATTCAGTCCAAGCCTGGGCAAAGGGAGTCAGTCAGCAATCCATGTAACACAGGTTACACTGGCAGAAGGCTCAGACTTTGCTAACTCACTTAGAGCTGCAGCAAGACAACTGCTCTACTGGATAATTAGCACTGAAATTGTACCACACCCTATGGCCCCCTAGAGCTAGGAGGTTTCCAAATTAGTGAGGTGGTTTTTTTCCATTTTAGTTCCTACAACAGATATAGCTTATGATTTTACAAAGAGGATTATTTCAACGAAGTCAGCCACCAGCTCAGATACAAATTAGAGCTGACCAACTGTTTGTGCACACACCATGGATCTCAACAAGTTCCATGGCCAAACATGCCACACACAAGCCAGCTATTCACTAGATTAATTTCTAGGATAACATCAAGCTGTCATTTTTCCTTCTCCCTCCAAGCATTCCGTGGAAAAGGCTGTTTCTCTTCATGAGAACACTACTTTACCACTCTGCACTTCTATAAATAATTACATGAACATGATTAGATAAGTCCCCCTCTTCCAGGATGACCCTCCTGCACAGTCCATTTTGAGTAAGTTTTAAAGAATGACAGCTAAATATTTACAACATCGGCAGTATTTGCCAAAACAGTTTATATGTTTCATAACTAGAAATACACACCTAAATGAAAATATAGTAATCATTACAACAGATTTATTCTATGGGTTTATATATCTCCAAAATTTGCAATAGTGCACCAAGGGAATCATGATCATCCTGTCATCTGTAGGCAACTAATCACAACAGACCAGCAGAAAACACTCCAAGTTTACTATTATGAATTAATAAAGCAACTTAAAAGAGACTCTCTAACTGCTATGTGTAAGAGAGCATAATAAACACTTGTTAGCCTCCAAGAACATATCTCTAGTTGAATGGTTTACCAGAACAATTAATTATTAACCTGTCCTAAACTGTATGTATAACATAGACAATTACTTTATCAACTTTTCCTTTAATTAAAACCGAGTGAACAATGAGGACAATGCTGTAATTCCCTAGGCAGCCAAATACTTAAAAGAGAAAACTCTTGCTTCAATTTTTCTTCAATATATCCCATGTTAGCTTTTAAATTCTTCTCTGTAAATCTGCAGTTTTGTGCATGTAAATGTTGATAGCAGCAAGCAACTGAGCTCTGCTCTTCATTCCCCTTACAAACACATACTGCACTGAAAACACAGAAATACTGGTTGGACTGACAAGGTTCAGCATGGACTAGCAGAAAGCTCTTCTGAACAGAAGATCGGAAAAGAATACACTAAATGCAATTACAAAAAAGAATTATGTGCCAGGTTTTCTTCTCCATGGTTTGTTCTGCTTTACTTCATTAGTTAAATCCAGAAACATTTAGCTACTACGCTGAGTAATCAGTAAGGCAACATTGGTTTGGTGTTTGCTGTTATTTGTTGGTTTATAAAGACAAAAGCTATCTGACAAAAATTGCAGAATGAAAACTTGCTTAAAACCTAATGCATCTAACACACAAGTCAAACCAAATTCAGAGCACGAAACCCAGGAAATCAGTCAGTCATTTTATACAAGGGACTGTAAAATCTGGTTGCCTATGATGGCAGGAGGCTGAGCTTGGTAACCCAGCAGAGCCCAGCCAGTCTCATTCCTGTGTAGGTCTTGACAGACACAGCAGGTACGAAGTGAAAAAAACACCCCACCAAACAACCCCTCCCACCCCAAACCACCAGCTTCTCTACTTTTCCTGCCAAGAGAAGGAAAACTGCATCTCTTTGTATATACATGGATGCTGTTTGCATCGCCTTTGCATTTTAACAAATCCCACACTGATCATGACCTATACAGTGTACACAGAGAGAAACTGGTTTGTTTTTTTTTATTGTGGAAAGTATTTAACACACAGTAATAATGTACACATATTCTATTATCGTTTGTCTCCATGATAACTCTAATATGAACTGTAAACCCTGAATTATTCTAGCTCTTCCTGAAGCAGGAGCATTATTAAGCAACTAAACAGTTCTCCTTAATCTAATTGCACAAGTTAGCAATTCAATTTTACATTTGCCTTTTAGTTGTTCACATTAACCTTTAGACCCCCTAAATGACAGAACCTGTTTCATAACTAAGAGCAGCTCAGTACTGTGTGAGCACTAACATTGCATTTCAGTACTGCAAAGTCAAAAAGATTGCAAATGCTTTCTGATTAAGGCTCAATTTTTTAACTTTGGGAATAACTCAGCCTTTATTTAAATATAAATCTGAGATGTATTCACTCCTCATTTCTAAGATTTTTCTCCATCAGCAGGTTCCAAGATGGATTTGTTTAATTAGCAGAGAAATTGAAGTGTCTTGGGCCTCTCCAAATTAAGATACTCTACAATATATGACTTTCAATATTTACTATCAGAGTATCAAACTCCATCATTCAAGATACAATTTTTTCCTGCCTAGATTTCTCATGTAATCAAATCTCAAAATGACCAGCACTGTCAATTTTTAAGAGTTATGAAATTCTCATTATACTCAGTTATTTGTTTGTAGTGGCATAAATACACAATCATACCCTCAATCATATCCAAGCAACCAGTAGAAAAGCAAATGAACTGCATGAGTATCAGGACATTTTGCACATAAACATGTATTTATCTTACATTTATTTATATACCACCTATATATATTATCAACAATGCCCCACCATACTAACATACCCAAGAACGTCAGATCATCTACACGAATTACAAACTGGGTAGACTTGAACTCAAAACTAGAGGGAAAACACTGAATACACTGGCATTTTCATAGGTATTTGTCAAATCAGAACCACAACTTTCTAGACCAGCTAAATGTTAGTAAAATATTTGAAGACAAAATAAGTACCACATGCAAAGCAATTCACACTGCACCTCAAATGAAAAAACAATGCAATACCTTCTCATCTACAAATAACATTTTGTTCCTGTGACAGTCTTCAAAATCAACTTGTAAAGGAATTTTTTGGGAATAACAGTTTCTCATTAAAGCATTTCATGTTGGTTGAGACAGAAAACAAATAAATAAATTAAAAAGTACAATCTGTGTCTCTAGAACAAGTGAACAGCCACTAATTCAACAACTATAAATATCAGTTGCACAAGCAAGGGACTAAAACAATACAAAAAGGGAACATCCCCCCATATTTCTGTTTTCTAGCTACTCTAAATGTGTTGCCCATTGGTGTCTACAGCGAATTGAGAAACAATTCTCATTATTTCAAATCAAAATAATGCAAAAATTATTATAAATAAGGCAATAAGAGAAAGGTCATTTTTAATGTAATTCCTTTAGTCAGATACACATTTCAAAAATATTTCAGATACTTCACACTTTTAAAAAGAAACCATACCTGATACTCTTCTGTTGTATCGGTTAACAACTGGAGCTGGAAAAAAAGAAAAATAAATCAAAATTACACATTTGTATTTATTATTACAAAGTATAATGAATGAATTGAATAATCATTATATACTCTTAGTATGCAAACCCCATACAAATCTCTTTTAAAAATGCTTCAGTATAAAGCTTTCATCCATTTACTTGCCAGCCAGTAAGTGTTTATTCAAAATTAAACTTCATATTCCTGAAGGCCATTACATGCTAAGATGGACAGTAAGTAGTTTTGGGTTGGGTTTTTTTTTTTTTTTTTTACCTAATTTTGAAAAAATATACCACTATACAGATTATCCAATCCTAACCTATCATCAGTTACCAGCCTCATTTACTTAGTACTATTGCAAAGCATTGCAGCATTTTAGGTCAGCTGTACCTACTTAATGTGGACCAAAAGCCAAAGAATTTATTGCCAACATGTTCTGTGCTCCCACACAGCCCCGGCTGTGGAACTGCCAAAGCAGTGCTCCCACAGTAACTGCAGTCATCCATCCCTGACCAAGGCTGTCTCATACAAGGGCACATGTTGAAATTGGAAAACGCTGAGATGGAGGATCCATTGCTTCTTTGTTCATGCTGTAGCTGTACAAGATACTTGAACTTTAGATTGGGATGAACTGCCTGACTTCCACTATTCACATACATTTCGACATTAAGCCAACCTTCAGCAAGCAGCACCTTTCCCCTTTTCATGGTAACCAAGGTACTGTCTTTGAGAGTTGCTTCAGTCTCAACACCAAAAAAAAAAAAAAAGAAAGAAAAAAAAAAATCAATCAACCTGTAAATTTTCATCCAGAACAAAATCAACGCACGCTGCTGTCCTTCACCTCTAACAACCAACATCATTTTACTCCGAGTGCTTCAGGCTTTCCCACTTGTCTTCCCTTCAACAGGTAACCCTATTTTTCCTGATACAACCTGTAACCTTTCTATTCTATTCTTTAAATATTTTAAAATTAGAGGAGCCTTTATGCCCCATCAAAGCACATGCATCACAGAGCCAGATTTATTGAACATCTGTCACGAAAATCTTAATGACCCCATCATTTGTTAGAAGTTAGAAACTTTTGAGTATCTCAGCACCACCAGAATACAGAGAACAATGATTTCTTAGCAAAGACAGAAGAACTCAGCTTCTTTGGAGCACTTAGAACCATCCTGCATCTATATGAAAACACAAAACTGAGAATAATACCAGAAAAATAAGATCAAAATTATTATTTTGTATTTTTTGTAAGAGTAAAGGAAATCAAAATAGGTTGGGGGGGGGAAAGGAATAATCAGGCTAATTCCATCAAGTTTTCAGCCAAATCTATCAACAGGTAAACAATGCTCAGCCTCAAAAGAAGCTCAGGATTAAAAGCAAGATTATTCTGAATTTTACAGTTTAGATCTTAACTTCTATAATATGACATAATCCTTATAAAAATAACACTGACACAGTGTTTCATACATCAAGCTTGAAGAGGTTCAAAAACACTGAATAATAAACCTGAGAATTCAAGCAACTTTCTCTTCGAACCTTTAAGCAATTTATGACAGCAGCAACCCTTCCTGCAAATAAGGGCGGGAAGTATCTCACTTGCCAAAAGACACCATGGATGTGAGAAGTTTACCTCACCTTGAGGGGAAATAGGCATTGGGAATACAGATCCATTCAGGTTTATTAAACAAACTTGTGCAACTTCTGATCTGAAAGTGTTCATACATTTTGCCCTGGTCTTAACTTTTCCTCATGGGTCTGCCTGTGGCCACTAGTGGTGACACAAAACTGCTCTGGACAGTAATTTGCCCTGCAACAGTATATTCATAGACTCTAGTCTAACTGAGTAACTACTCAAAATTAGCCAGTTTGGACCTGAAGAAACAGAAAAACTCACTACTTTTGTCCAGAGACACAGTCAAATGCCTACCGGTTATCTAAGGTTTTGAAGAATGAGAGAACCAAAACGAATTAGTTCAGTTTCCTCCACAAAGTGATTTATTACAAAAGAAAATACTAAATTCAAAACATAATTTGATACGTTTGCTGTAAAAGCACCTCATCAAGGTCATAATAGTTTTAAGTAAATGTTTAACTAGTGTCACCATTAGTGAGTAAATACATTATTTCAGGTTCTATCTTGCACATACAGAATTTTTTCTCCACCTTGTGACTTCTACACCCATTTCTTGCTCACGTTTAAAAATAACATTTTCATGTCTTTGAACAGAGTTAATATACCACAGAACACTCTGGCATACTTTGAGTAACACAGAGAAAAAATTCAACAACTATGGCTTCTTTTAGAATCTTGGCTATTCTATCCCATAGTAGGGTTCAGTGTAATCAAAACTGCATCAAGTTTTCCAGTGTTAAAAATGAGAAAAACACATACCCTTTTAAGGGCAGTTAAAAGAGTACTATTATACTGCCTCCACAAAGCTTTTAAGATTAAAATGATAGTTTGCATCTCTTACACCAGTGACAGTTCTAACATCTATAAAATTCACTTTTATGTGTTGTCAGATGACTATTTTTATGCTAAAGAGATAAAATCTGACATTTCCTAGTAGAGAAGATTAGTTGTTCTTTTTTTCCCTTCTGGCTTACCAATGAAAAGCTCTCTTTGCTTATGACAATTTTCAGTATTGCACAGTCAGTATAACCACTCCTATGGCATCCTTGTGTTTTGCCATTAGAATTACATGAAGGAAAAGCCTGGCAATGAGCACTGCTAAGAGAAACAACTCCTGAAGGTCCCACAGACACCTACATTGGTCTGTGGACAGATTCCAAAAAATCAGATGGGGAGGAAGGGAATAATACATTTACTGCTAACACAGCCTACTTCCTAGACTGAGCACTGAAGGGCACCTAATTTAAAGCAATAGTGATGGACACACCAGTAACAACCTCTTACACCAGCACAGCCCTCACAGTACAACTCTGCCTACACCATGACAAGAATCCAGTGAATCCAGCACACCGACCTGGTACAACTCAGCGATCTGGGATCTACAAAAAAAAGATTAAACCGCTGCTTCGAAACAGGAAACAATTATCTTTTTTTTTAATCTCCAGTTAGAACTTCCCCCCTCCGCCCCACACACCAACGGCCCATGGCTCAGTTTGAACAATGGGCCATGTCTCCGGTAATGACATGAATGTTATTATATGTTAATTGCAGAAACTGTAATGAGATTAAAAGATTTTGCTGTGAGATGATTGCATTGTAAACTCTCCATTATGTCAAAACCTCAGGTGCAGCAATATTCAAGTTCAAAATGTCTCATAACTTTGGCACAGCTCCTACTTCTCCTTGGCTCATGGGAACCAAGACACAGTAATTGGGTAAACACAACAAAAACTGAGGTAAATTAAACCATTGTACCAGAAGAGAGCAAAACGGCCCAATTTCCTCCCTGGCAGCCAAAGCCAAGTGATTCTGGCAGTGGAAAGGCAGATCAAGCTGTGCATTCCACAGTTTTGCCAGAACTGACTCAGGACAATGATCCTACTCCACTGTTCAACAAAAATCAGGAATGTCTGCTCAACATGTACATGTTCTCCATACTGTGATGAGGCAAAGACTGAAGTAAGCACTAGATAGGAACACTTAACAGGCTGCTTCAGACTGAAAAACCTTTCTTCCTCAAAGTAAAGGTATGTCATTACATTTATTTAATAAAAAATATTTTAATAAACTGCATAAATATATCAATACTGTACATTCTATTACTTAAATTCAAAAATGTACCTGACATCAAACAGCAGCAGTGCCACGCAGCTAGTGGCTACTATTAACTATCCTGCCACTTGCCAGTGGCTCCATTTCATTCGGTTTTCTCACTTGAAAAATTAGGGACGTAAATCAGACACTGGGATTTTTAATTTTTTTTTTTATTTAAACCTTTCCATAAGTGACAAAACAGGAATTTCTCTAGTATCCTTCTGCTTGCTCTGGGATTGAGATTTACTTTGAAATACCTGACACTCAGTTGTGGCTCACTATGTTCAACTTACAAGAGTTCTGACTATGGTTATAAGCAGGTATAAAACACAGCCCCACAGGCAAAAAATGGACACAGATATTACTTTTTCTACCGTTTTCAAACCAAACCAACAATTACAGTATTTAAGGCAAACAAGTGACAGCAAAACCACTCTTTACGACCAGACCTAAAAGCATGCTTTTTCCTACAGTGCGTGGGCTTCCTTCTCTGTCAGTGACTTTGAAAAGTGACTGGTAAAGAAACACCATCAGGCTTTTTCAGATGTACACTACTACCACAACAGGGAAAGCTGTTTCTCTACACTGCTCACAAGCCTGAAATTAACAGAAGTACAACCATCATTCTCCCAGCTACTGCTACCCACTTCTTACACATCCTAAGAACATTAAATTCTTACACAAAAATACAAATAAAACTCAAAAGATCAATTCAGGGTCACAGGAAAAAAACTGAGGGACAAACACAGGACTGGCATTCCAGGCATGACAGTAGAGTATTAGGTGTTACTGCTCTGTACTAGATACCTTGAAAACTTACTTCTCTTTCTTCACAAGCACTTTTTTACTAGGATCCGTGAACATTTCCTAATTACAACTAGGGTAAAAAAATCCCCACATGACTATTTGGGATTCTGAATACAATTTATAGGAGCATACCAAGTTAAGCTATTGTGCACACAAATATTACATACAGATCTTCTGCGTAACTCTAATCAACAACTTCTTGAAGGTTTCCTGATGAAAGATGGAGCAAAGCTCATAATAGGTGGCATAAACTTAGTACAGTACTCAAAGAGCATAGGCACAAAATACCAGCTTTATTAAAACAAAGTAGTTAAATCAGTGATTTACAGAGTACTTTCCCATCAAATCGTAGCACAAAATTATCCTATGTGAAGAGAGACAAAAAGAGAAACAGAACGTAAACTGTTCTAATTTAACAAGTCAATTAAGTTTATCCAAACAACACATGAGTTGACACTATAAACCATTAAAGCCGAAATACCAGAAGCAGAGTGGAGTATAACTCTGAGGCGTGACTGTCTCTATGGAATGTTATATCAAGTTACGATAAGGAAGTGCCAGACTACAGCTGTCAAACTGTTTTTCTACACACCAAGATGTTAATGGACTTACATAAATAGGAACCATCACAACACGGAGAAAACTCATAGATTCAAGTATCAGCTTTTCTAGGATTCCTGGCAATTAAAAAGTAATGCTAGAGCAGAAAGAAGAACTTTCATCATCAGATATGCAACCGTACTTCAGTAATTACCAATCTGAACCTTTTGTTTCAACAAGTAAAACAACAGAGTTCCCTGTGACTGTTATAATAGTTGTGTATCCATGATTTCCTTCAGGATGTCCTTGCTGGATAGTGGCAAATTCTCACTTACCTTTTCCACATCTCTGCATTACAAGGTGGGGACCATGGGTAGGGCTACAAACTACTTAGATTTTTTCAGAGGGAGCTCTGGAACCCAAGAGTTCTCCTCATGGCTTCTCTCAGAAAAGCAAAACAGACAGAAACAGATCAGAGTTTTATAGACACCCTTTTATTTTTCCTTCTATTCCTCTGCCCAACCCCCCCCCGCAAACCCCCCCCGCCAG
>VZRS01006935.1:49143-67345 GCA_013398055.1 Ifrita kowaldi
CCGCAAACCCCCCCCGCCAGAGGAGGATGGAAACTCAGAAGCTGGTTAGAGACAGGCAGAAGAGACCCTGATGGTGTCAGCTGAAGCATGCCAGACATCTGGAGGAAGACAGAAGGTCAGGAAACACTAGGGAAGAAGTGAGTTGTCAGAGAACAAAGAGAGGGAGCATAGAACATTAAAAAAATTAAAAGGCAGAAAAATGGAAACCATGATCCACAATTTGGTACACACAGGCTTTGCTTTTCTGTAAGAGACTTTTACATCTATTAAGCTGGAAAACAATAACAAAAATTACATTGCTATTAAACATTGTTTTCCTCTCTGCTGCAGGAAAAATAAGAGACACAGACACCTTGTTATTTGTCAGCATTGAAAAACAGCTGTCATCAGTAGCAAGAGAATAAAACATAAAAACAAAGTTGCAACACATCTGGTCTCCAATTTAATTGATTTTTTAAAATTTGGATTTTAAAATTACTGACACAAAATGGAGAAACGCTGTCTGAAAGCCTCATTTTAAAAGAGTCTCTGACCCTTGCCTTCCAAGCTTTTTAGAACCCCTCTGATAGAAAGAATGTAATAAGTTCTGAAGGGAAAAGTTGACTCAACAAGCAAAGCATTTATGTCAGTGAAAGAAAGATGTTTATGAAGTTAAAGCTGTTGTGCTATTTTGGGTTGGCTCTTTTTCGGTTTTTAAATACAGTAGAAAAATGAATATGCACTCTGAAATGGACAGACTTTAAAACAGCTGATAAATTCAAGAAAGAAATCATTGCTTGACTAACTGAAAGGAATCTGGGTGAATCTCTGGTTATGATGGCACTTCTTGACTAAGGCCTTAAGAGTTTTGTCTTTTAATCAAAGATCCTTTTCTCCAATGTATCACTATTTCAATATTCTCTTTCCACAACTGAATCTGAACAGTCATGCATGGTACTATTTTCATTACGTTTCTCAGCAGATATGAATTCTCATAAAAAAGGACCATAAACCTGCTCTCAGAATTCAGGAGTTAATACAGTCTGACTGAAGCCTAAGCACAGGAGAACAAATACCTGTCAAGCAGCACTTCACATTATCTGACATTGCAATGACATGACCCACACAGCCCTCTCCTATTTCTTGCTGACATGTCTCAGATCAAGCCAAACACAGCACTTTTTTTTTTTGGTGTTGATTTTTTAGGAGTGTAATCTGTATTATGAAGATCAAAGAGAGAGCAACAAGGCATGCATTTACTTTACAGACATGAAATTAGAAAAACTTCCCATGCTAAGGCATAATCTCAGCTAAAAGGACACATTTTGCAGTGATTAAAGATATAACCATATGCTGATACTACAACAGAGATTGTCAGGGACTGAAATGAAAGACTTAGGAATGTTTTCAAGTATTAGAAAGACAAATCTATGCACTGCACAGAGAAAGAGGAATGCTGCAAAGAACCAGAAGAGTTAAGAAGCAGCTGACAAATCTTCAAAGCATCGTCAGAAGAGGCAAGACACTGGAGGGTACAGCAAAGCAAGTGAAAAAGGGAAATTTGCTTGGGCTTTTAGGAGCAGGCTTAGAGAGGAAGGCATTTCAGAGAGAGGGAAGCTAAGAAGCCACATTAATAATATCAGAAAAGTTAAGCTTACAAACCCAACATTAAGTAGATGATAAAAATAAAATATCCAAGACATATTTGAATGTGACTTTCACGAAGATTGTCTGACAATGGAAAAGCCAGAAAGGGTCAAAGATGAGAATGAGACTACAGAGAAACAGAAATACCACCTCAAGAAGAAATAACTGCAAGCTTCCTTAAAATAAATGCTTCATACAGAAAAAGACAGCGGCATCTTATCTAGGGAACCACAAGGCGTTTCCCAATCAGCAGGAAACATGGGCAATTCACCACCATGTCCAGAGGCAGTGGCAGAGAACAGAAAGCCTCCTCCTTTTCCACGGCTCTTGACCAACTCTTCCTATCTTACCAGTCCTGCTTTCAAACCTCACCTCTTTATTTACCAGTCTCCTGATCCACCAGAGATCAGAGATGGAGGAGGCAGAAGGATTAATACCTCAGGGTACTCACGATTTTTGAAACATAATGAAGACATATTTTGTCTGAAATCTTTTCATTAGAAACTTCAGAAGTGCCATTTAACGCAACATTTGATTCTGACAAACACAGTTCTTTTAGAGCAACACTTTCTGTATTTCAACTGGTTTTTTACTGTGGTTTTGATTCCTAAGACTTAACTCCACATCCTCATACCTTTTAAAACATCAAACCCCAAAGACTTCTGGTTATTTGGAAAGCTGAGTTCCACCAAACATACTTGGAAATCCTAGAGATAATTCCTAAATGAGTCATAAAAAACATCATTTAACTATATGTAGCACATCTGTCTATTTTTATTATTTCCAACTGCACCTCTTGCATAAATCTCTTTCTACGAAATAATGAACTGTATACAGGTGAATGCAATCTGAGTAAGCTAATAGCCAAAAAATACCAAACAAAAAAACCCACAATAAACCTGAGACAATTTTTATACGTTTCACTATTATTAAATTTGCATTCTATCACAGTGCAGCGCCACTGCTAAGTAGAAGTCTAAGGTACCTAAGTCACTGCACCAAAGAGAACAGTCTCAGTCAATCCTGATCTACCACTGCAATCAGCCAAGGGGACTGGTTTTTCCATTTTCAGAAGCCTAATTAAACTCCCACCATTATTCTGAACATCCGAATGCATTAAACACTGTAAAAACTAACAAGAGTAACAACCCACTGGAGGCCTCTCACACCAGGAGGTTAGACTCACCAGGCAATTCCTACACTCTTCCCTAAGTGAGAGGGTCCCCACACCTGCAGTCTGGGACATCCCCATCAAAACCAGCTTCAGCAAGGTCCACACACAGCTCTTTCTCACTCTGACAGTGCTGTCCTCTCCCAAACCTCATGGGCAACTCTGTTCTCAGTCCCAATGTGGTCTACATTTTTAAAACACTCTTACCAAATTAATATTATCCTCAGGAATAGTACACACTCAACTTCTCTGAAAGTAGGCATGTATCAAATAAATACCATCAAGGAAGTCAAGAACTTTTTCATAACAGCTTGGCCAGTAACTTTGACAGAAATATTAGCCAGGCAATATAATTACAATAGACAAATATAATCCAAATGCAGATCTGGGGGGAAATCTTCATAAAGTAATAGGGATGAAGTAGAAAACATTATCACTGGCACTGGCTTTAGTGTTTACATAGCCTCAGGTATAAGCAGTTTTAAAATTAAGTTTGAAAAGAGTGGAAGACAAGCATGTCACAGCTATGGTAATGGCACAAGTGAAGCAGTGCACTGGTTCCATGTATTTCACACCTCCTGTCACTGCCTTTTCTACAACCACTTCTCCCTGTACACTCCCCTCACACACCTCCATTCTGCCCCAGAGTAAAAGACAAACGCAGTTGCGAAGAGGAGAGTCACAATTCCCACAGAAACTCTTCTACTTTCAGTTTCGATACCACACTTACCCTGCCTGTTTCTAAGGCCTTAAATCCACCCCTACTACTAAGGCTCTACTCCGTGTCTTGTGAACTGCCATGGAAGCATAAATACTTCAGCAACTAATACACGCTTTCCCAGCTGGATTGCTGCTCTCTTCTGACAGTTAACTTTGGGGTTGCAGTGCACCACTGATGTTCTTGTCATTCTCTACATTCCCCAGTTTTGTTCTGCCCATCCTGTGCAGGATGGACTTTTCCTAATACACCACACAGAACACTTCTTAATCCCAGTTAAATACACACACCTATATATACTTTTACAAAGCCTTTTCCAATAAGCAACTCCTCAAATAACTTATAGACATCCTACATTTCAACTATTATCTGTCCTCTAGGCAGAGGCATATTTTAAGGCACAGCAAATGTTGCCTGTGTTCCTAATATTTTTCTAGGTACATCTGGCATTTGAGAAAACTTCAATACGGCATAATGCTGTATTTTTATTTGAATGCATAATGAAGAGTTGATTTCCTCCTATATGTAAAGAAAGATGATGATGATGCACAGATATTCTTGTGGGTTAGCAATGAGAAGCAAAGAAAAAAGAAAATTTTTGACTGCCTATTAGTTTTCACTAGAAACACAACCTTAATTTTACATTCACTGCATTGTATTTTAAAGAGATTCCATCTGCTCTGTCTGTAATGCACATTAATATTCAGAAGACATCTGCAGTGTACAGACCAAGCTTTTAATTGGAATCATGTCACAGCTACCATCACACAACACAGAATGTAAATGTTGGCTATCTGCACTTGGCAGCTGCTTGGCAGGCTCAGTATAAAGTCCTACTGAGACTGATAGTGTCTTTAAATAATGCAGTGTCAGGATATAAAAGCTATCTTGAGAAATCAAATATTGACTATCATATCCATAACTAATATAATTTACTAGCACCCTAAACTACTTATAAGCAAAATATGGTTCATATTCAGCTGTAATTTTCAAAGAGAGACAACAAATTGATACAACTGAACACTCACATCTTTTACTATGATACTTAAGCAAATTTAACTTGTATACAAAAGGAGACAATGATAACTGAACTTCAGTGCAACCAAAGTGGTGTAATGAAGCTCAAAGCATTTATAAAAATCTAAAATTCAAGCATTACTAAGGACATGAGAGCACCTGAATAAAAATTCAATTAACAGGTGTGCTCAGTGAATTAAGATACTTTCCTACAATGTCAGACTAATTATTCTAGAATGAACAATATAGTTACCTTTTCTTGGAATAAAAAAAACCCCAACCCTGAGTCAACAGCATTATCGTTTGCTTCAAATTCTTGCCAAACCATGGTAACACAAAATTACATTTTCCCAGTCATCTACATGTTTTCTGCTTGTACTCTGCTGTAAGTTTCTGACAAATGGGGCAGTAAGCAGCAATCTAGAGAGAGAAAACTGTGTGTATGTGCATGTATATACACACAAACCAAAGTTCTGTCCAATACAAGCAACTGCTTGTTATACTGACAAACTGATCTTAGATACCTTGCAAGAAATTTCAGTCTAATCAGTATGTAAGAATGACAAAGGAACTCAAAGAACAGCAACACTTGCTTTTCATGAAATACACATTTTCTTGGAAAATTTATATTCCACCACCTTTGCCACTGTAACACAACAAACACAAATCAAACCAAAATTCAAGACCACAACTCATTAAGGTACACAGTTATGCTGCCACGAAAATAATTATGCAAGTAGAGGCAACATCAGAACAGAGAGTCATCATGATGCAGTGCCCTCCTCTGACAGACTAATTGGATTACTGGATCCTCTTAGCTTCAGAGCAGCTCCCAACACAGATAAGGGAAATTACACAGAACGGGAAGACACAATTGTTTGTGTTCAGGGCATACAGACATGCTCAGTTTCAAGCCTGTACTTGCAGATCTGCCACCATTTCAGAACACATTATGATGGAAGGGTAAAAAAATAAAAAAACTGAAAAGGCAGAGCTAGGTTTCAGTCCCAAACCTGAGCACACAACAAATCTATCGCTGACCACTGATTGTAGCAGCACTTCCAATCTGTGTCAATGCCAAGGAAAAAAAGGGCTGGTCTCAGCCTTTTTCATCAGTGATGTGCAGCTGGTCTGCTTGAGTTTGGACTAGAACAGAAAGGAAAAATTAACATGGGCAGTCACGGATGAGATGCAGAGTAAGAAGCTTTTCCTTTTGCCTCTTAGCTGTTTAGTCTCAGACAAAACACGCTGGAGTCACTCTCACAGTCAGGTGTATCTCATGTGACAGTATGAAGCAACTATAACTGAACTACTTCTACAAAAGAGCAATTTAGAAGAAAAATATGGAACAGAAGATGTGAAGCTCGGCAGAAACAACCAGCAACACAGGGAGGGCCTGGTGTTTCACACACGCAGCAGGCATGTTACACAGCTATACCTGCCAGGTCAACCTGAGTTCAGGGCTGTTTAATTATAGGTATCTAGGTAGAATTTAAGAATAGCATCCTACAGGTAAAAAAGGCACATAAAAGCCCACAGTTCTTTGCCTGGGTCACTTCACATTTCATTACCAATTCCTGCTGACATGACTGATTTGAATGATGAAACGTAGTGTGTTTTTACATAAGACAAAACTGCAGTAGGTTTTGCTGTCATCTGATTTGATCTGAATAAAAGAGCACAAGGAATTTCAATCAAGTGTCATTTCAAGCTGATTCAGAGCTTAATCTCACACATCCACATTCAACTCAAGGCATAGGCACACCTGTATGTGCCAGGCAAGGCACGCTCATTTCAGGGTATTCTGGACAGCTTTTGATGCAGCGCTGCCATGTCAAGGGAGATGGTCCTTCCCTTCTACTCAGCCCTGGGAAGGCCACACCTGGAGGAGCTCCGTGTCCAGTTCCAGGCTCCCCAGTGCAGAAGACTCAGACATACTGGACAGAGTCCAGCAAAGGGCCATAAAGACGATGAGGGGACTTGGAGCATCTCTTATGTGAGGACAGGCTGAAAGAGCTGGGATTGTCAGCCTAGAGAAGATAAGGCTCAGAGGAGTTCTTATCAATACCTGAAGGGCACTGAAGGACAATGGAGGCAGTTTCTCCTCAGTGGCACCCAGTGACAGGATGAGAGCGAATGGCCACAAAGTCAAATACAGACAGGGTCCACCTGAACATGATGAAACACTTTTTTGCTGTGAGGGTGACCATGCACTGGCATAAATTGCCCAGAGAGGTTCTGGAGTCTCCATCCTCTGAGATACTTAAAAGCCATCTGGACATGGTCCTAGGCAACCACTCTAGGCAGTCCAGCTTCACTAAATGGGTCAGGCAAGATGAGGCCCCTTCCAAATTCAACCATTCTGTAATTCCACAAAGATACTCAACAGCTCATTAAAATTCATGCTTTGCTTCCAGTTTAAGTTCTGATGGACAGAAGGCAAATAGAAGTAAAATTCACGTGCAGGTAGATGCATCTAGTTTCAGACACCCTTCTTCCAGGTAGGTAACTACAAATTCTGACACAGCCACTGCACAGATTTTGGGCTGTTGGGATTTCATTTGTTTGGCTGGGTTTTTTTAAGGGGAGTAAGGTAAGAAGAGCGAGGCTGAGAAATAGCCTGGGCTTCTACAGATTGTTACTATGGGCACCTTCCTCATAACTGCAAACTGAGCACTTTCTTGGGCATTTTTAAAAATGTTCAGTGTTAACACTACTGCAATATACCAAACTAGTTCTTATTCCAATAATGCCACATAAAAGTAGCATCCACATCCTGGACAAACCTCAGCAGGAGTATCAGCCAGCTTAGCCAGTGTCACAAAAGGCATCTATTATCAGCTGATCAGCTACAACGTCAGCTTTCTAGGATTTAGCACTCTATCCTGCACACATAATCACCTCTGAAGACTCATTCTTGCTTGAACAGTTTGTAAATGCCCTTTCTCAAACCAGTCTTTCTCAAAAGATCAACAATTTAAAAAGTTGGCTCAATTCTTCTGGAAGTCAGATTTTTACAGTTTTGGGGGTTTTTTTATTAAGTGCGTAAAGTCTTTTTTTATAAAAAAGACTGACAACGTGTTGTTGATCTGTGAAATTTTAAAAAATTTATTCAAATAACTAGTGTTCCCATAAGTGATATGATAAAAAAAAATTGCAGAAAAAAATTGTATAATATATCACACCACATTTTTTAATAACCCAAACCAGAAAACATTGGTCAGTTGCTTATAAGAAGTTTTACATATACTTGGAACTGAAGTGATTTGTTTTCCAGTTTAAAAAAAAAAAAAAAGAAAAAGGCAAAACAAAAACCAACACACCAAAACCCCAACACCAATCCACAGTTTGTGTCCTTGCTATATAAAGATTTATCTACAGAAGTGACAGAAGACGTGCACGGGATTTACAGGATTTTATACTGTAGTGAGAGCTTCAGAGTCACAGCACTGGACACCAGGTTTTCTGCCTTGCTTTCCCTCATCTCTAAGGTGCAGGATCCTCTGTGTAAGCACAACTGACTCTACAATTCATGCTCATTTTCTTGTCCGGTGCTTTTCTAGTGACAACAAAATGTGAATTACACCCAGTCCTTCCACACCTCTCCAACAGCCAGCACAGCCCAAGCTCTGCAGGAGGGTGACAGCCAGAGGACTGAGGGGTGACACATACTGATCAGGGAGAAGTGTACACAAGAGTATGAGCGATTCCACAGACGCATCATTAACATCTCCAGCAATTTTGTGATGTTATGAGCATGCAACATGAAGTACTACTTCATTGTCAGTACAATATATTCATCAATAATTCACAAGTGAACCTTGTTTCATTGGTTACAGCTCCTTTTAGTAAATAAAGTAGAAACAAATTTGACTGGATTACAAATACGTATGTTTTAAAATTTAAAACTGTTTAAACTTCTAATCCGGTCAAACTTTAGGCTGAGGTACACAACCAAATTCGTGAACAAAAACAATTTCTGCACCGCATCTCAAAATAAAGAGTTTTATAGCTCCTCTTCCTTCAGATTTACACTTCTAACAACATTGTATCAACATTCAACAGTTACTTAAAACATATAGCTGTAAAAAGAATCATCTCCATGTGAAAACATATTTTGACAAGACAGCCCCCCACACACACTTCCAGCAATTGCATCCTGTGCACTTTCACAGAAGAGGATTTTTGGGAAAGAGGAAGGGTGAAGACAGACATATGTTCTGTATCCTGAGAAGGGATAATAGTAAAAAATATCAGTGTGTTCTACCCAGACCAGGGAAAATCCTCTTTTACAGAGTCATTTAGGTTGGAAAAGACCATTAAGATCATTGATTGAGTCCAACCAACAAACCCAACATGGCTACATCCACCACTGAGCCAGGTCCCTAAGCACCGTGCTGAATCCGCTCATGGATGTCCGAAGTCTCGGCAAGAGGCTTGAACAAATAACATTCATTCTGACAATATTTGGATGTAACAATAAAAACTTCCTTGACCAAAGTGAGCTGCAGCAGGTGGCAAGTGCTGCATGGTTCAGCTTCCAGATGAACTGATTTTTAGTAGCAGAATTTCTAGGATACAACTCCCCCAAGTCACACAGTGCTTCACAACAAATGTACACACTGCAGATCTTCCAGCTATGAAAAGCTAAGTGTCTGCGTGTAAAAGCTAAGAAAAGCTAAAACCACTAGCAAAAACAGTACACATCGTGCAAAGTTACATTATTTTACAGTGCTATGAAAAAACTGGTAAAGCAGTTAATAATTAAATGTTTCCAGCAGTAAGAAATTGAAGTTACTTCACAGGGGTATAAGAGATGCTCATTAAAAAATACAAGTCATGTTTATGGCTTTTTATCATAAAGTTACACCATCTCAAGATTAGAATTAAAAATATTGTATCCAGTGATGTTTAACTTCTATACACTACAGAAGTTGGTCTCCAAACATCACCACTCTGAATAGCATTAATTTTTAGCATTTTGTAACAAAAATACACATGGAATCTTTCCTCCGCCCTTCCCCAAAGGTGTGAAAGACAGAAGACTAAATGTTAATCTATTCTAATAAGCCATCTTTCATAATTTAATAACCTGAGAAACCTTTGAGTCTTACAAATACTTAAAAATTTTAATTAGAAACATGGATAACATCAAATGTTTAAAAACTGTGTCTGAACAATTGCTGTCGAAAAAAATAAAAATATTTTTTAAAAAAGAGGTAACTCAATCTTCGTATTTTCATTCCAGGGCTGTACAGGAGACATCCTTCAGAGAGGGGTACCCCCCATATCCATGACAACCAGAGACTGACCAGCTTCTTGCACTATAGATGTCCTTGAGGAAGCAATTCTTCCTGAACAATCAGAATTAGCACAAGTGTTGCCACAGAAGTAAGTGTTTACTGGAGCCTCACCAGGAAAAATAACACAAAAATATTTGTGGTTGGTTTTTTTTAAATTTCTTCTATGGAATACAGTTTTCTCAATAGGAAGCAGAAAACAATATGCTGTCCCAAGGGAGGAAGAACCAAAATGGAAATGAAGAGCCATTGTGACATCCTGCTTTATAGCAGTTTGTCAATACACAATCACCAAGAATGAGGAAATTGGCACTACAGTTGATTTAAAAATACAGAGGAAAACTACAGAGCAGTTTCTCAACCCTCATCCAAAGCCCACATTTTGTTCCCCACACAAGCTCCACACGTTTTTACAATGTTCTGCAACAAAACTGCTCAGATCCAGGACAGAATAGTGACTGGCGGGAGAACATGCACTTGCCCTCCAATATGCAATCCTAACCCTTCTTCACACAACAGTTTAGAGAGAGATTTTCTGACAATTTGCTCCATTTTGCTGGTCAGGCCCCTGATCAGACCACCTTGATCTGGACTTCATTAATACCCAAAAAGGAATGCAGGGTTCCAGCCTTCTGTAAGATGACCTCACACCAAAAGCTGACATCATGCCAGCCCCTGCAGGCTAGAGACCATTTCTGAACAGAGGCAAAGCTGTTCTGCAAGCCACCAGGAAATAAAATGAGAGAACAGAGAGTGCCTTAACATTTCTTACAAAGTAAACCCCAAGGTTGTTGTTGGTTTTAAATGACAATAAAAGCAATGCCACAGAAGGAACATCTGCAAGTCCCTACCCCATGCCTTGAAGAGAGGCTGCTCCTAAAGATGTTTTCTCCCCTAAAGGGAATTTCCATGTCTATGCACAGACAACTGCTACTCTCAATCATTTTCTATTTCTACACAGAAAAGAAATGCCCCTGTATGGAGAGAACTAGCAGCAAAACTGCTACTAATACAATGCCAGCCTTCATTATACACAATTTATTGTGTATTTATGAAACAGAGGCCAAACCCTAGCAGTATGAAAACTGTAAGACAGGGTGCTTTCTTCTAAGTATCCTTCCCACTACAGCAGAGAACACTGCAATCATCTCCACAAATCTCACAGGCAAAACACCAATGACCACAAAACAGCCGCTTGCTCTGCACAATGGATTTCTGGAGTTTCCATCCAATGGCCCCACTTTCAGATCCACATTTTTAAAATAAAAATTTGCTTTTGCATTAAAGGATCTCATAAGCGCACAACCTTTATTAGTATTACTATCTTGGTGCAAGTCTCTTATACATGAGCATTTTGTCCACACTCAGGTTTCCCAAATTCCCCCAGAGTTGCTTTTCTAACCAATGTCTTTATGATTTATTATTCCCCTTGTCTGTTTCATATTACAGTGACATATAAAGACATTAACACTGCAAAATGGAGAAGAGTACACACCATTTGCTGTGGAACTGACAGTACCTCAGGAAAAAAAATTAAATCTACATGAATAAAAGAATCGTGATGTATCAAAAACCACCAAACAATTATTACATACCAAAGAAGTACTGATGCAAAGACAGGCATGGAACACAAAGAAGCATAACTAAAGGAATCCAAAGGACCATTACAGAGGAAGGAATAACATCCCTCTAAAAGAGGAACCAGTACGTCCGTGAGTTATGTTTATTACTGTCTCCCTCTTCTTTCACAAGAAAATATGAATGATCATTCATGAAGCTGAAAACGTTACTGAAGCCAGTGGGAAACATTCATAGCTCATCTTGGCTACATTTCCAGTCTTCATTTGAATAATGAGCAACTGCTCTGTCAGACATTAACGCTTTTTAATGACTGACTGGTGAATAGCTTGAAGTGAGCTTGTTCTCTGCTGTCTCCTCCTCTTCCCCGATGTCTCCATTGTTCTACTTCAGGTAAGAGGGTACAAGAAAACTTCAGTATGAGCACGAGAGGAACACTGACAGAATTGTCCCAGCATTCTAATATTAGTTTATTAAATGAACAAAAAATAGCAAAGTTAAATAGAAGCTATTGTTCAGTACAATATCTAGTACTGCTATACAATATTTTCCTTTAGCTTAATTTTAGAACCAGCTGGAGGAATATAATTTCAGAAGTTTCACACAACTTTTCTTACAATAAACTTCTTCGACACAGAAACACATGCTATTTAGAATTCGGCAATTATTTATAATGGCTAGTTACCCACTTCCTTCATAGTTAGTTACTCTCTTTTAGAGACTAGTACACAGAGTAACAGCAGGATACCAACAGAACAGAAACAGTCAAGAATTTATCTGTACAGTTATAGCAACTATCTAAAGCTCTTTCAGAAAATAACAAGCCTAAGAGTTATATGAAAAGTTACTGGCATGCAACAGACTACAAAGATTAATTTAAACGAAATTTTAAACAAAAAAACAAACAAAAATACTGCGTGCTTCCTCACATTTTAGGACATACTGATCACTTCAAGCAGAACAACTATGCCAAGTCACTAACTGCAAACTGAAATAAAAGGGTATCTTTCTCAAGAGATTGTAAGGAATATCTAATAGATGCTACAGGAATCTTAACAGTGCTGAGGGCAAGATGTTACAAATAACTCTAAGCATACTATGTCAAAATTGCAAGAAACTTAGTTTTTATAATTAACATAAAATTCATCCTTCCTGATGTAAACCAATATACATTTAGCAATATCCAGGGATATCTGAATTTCAGTCAACCCATCTATAATTCTCTGTTTCTCAGCCAGTCAGCACCTCTTATCCCTTTACTTCACACTTTTAGTTCTTTTACTATCTCAGGTAAGGATGTATTACACCCACATTCTGATTAACTTTCCTTTGTACAGAGGATTACTGATGAAACATTCCTTCAAGCCCCACTGAGCTACAATTGGTGGCTTCCTTAGAACTACATTATTTAGTTCAAAAAATTCCTAGTCTAACCTTGTAATACAGTAATTGCAACCTTAAGAACAAATCCTGAAAAGCTATTTTATTGTGATAAACAAACACAGAAGCAAAAAGGCCTCCAGGAAAAAAAAAGGATTTCCATGCTCTGTCCAAGCAACTAAGCGACTAAAGAGAAGTAAGATCAGTCTTCCTTAATACTTAGTTTATCTTCAAAATTCCCCTGTGAAAACAAGATAAATATAGGGAGTGAAGTTCCATTAGTACTAACAGCAGCTACTCTACTTAATCCTTCAGATTTAAGTCATGGAGAACTGCCTCTGTAAAAGCAAAGACATGTGCAAGTATAGCAGCTGCACAACAGTAGTCCTTCACTTCGTATTTTTTATGTTAAACTCATTCAAGATATTACGCTGCCAGAATTAATAAAATTAGAAAATTAAATGCAGAAATATATTTATCTCAAAACATAGATGCACCACGAATACTTTGCTTCATAATTGATGTCATGTCATTGATGGAGATCAAAGAATAAATAAAACTCTAAAGCTTCTTCCATACCTTCAGGTCACTAGGCTTGCTTGAACACACCTTTTAAAACTTAAAGCAAGAATGTGCATTCTTTTCTTTGTATACCAAATTCAAAGGTTTAATACAGTCAGATCATAGAATTGTTTAAGGTGGAAAAGACCTTTAAGATCATTGAGTCCAACCATTAACCCAGCACTGATCTATAGCTTTTTCCTCCACCTCCCTAAAAATCTAGAGACTACTTAAGTAGAGCACAAAACACCTTTGTTATAACAACTATTAAAAAAAAAAGGTATGCAGAACTAGTAATTACCAGATTATGAGAGTGTTCACTGTGCTACCTAGATTTTAAACACAGTAGCTACTCTTTGGAATTTGTATTGCACATTTGAGAAGAGAGCTACTGTGCTTTATTCCCAGTTAATTAACAGTTGAGGATGAAGTAGGTAGGTGAAAGCACGAGTAAAAAGTTCAAAGTACTTTAATTTTAAAGCTGACGGTATCTCACAGCAACATGTGCAATATCCCATGAGCCTGAATTACATCTGAAAACTTAAACAGTATTTTTCAAAAGGACCACTATTCTTCTTATGCTATACTGCAGAAGTCTTAACACCATTCAACTTCTATAATTCAGTAAGTTTCATTGAATTATTTCAGGAAAACAGCAAGGAGTTATGCCTGACCTGTGAACTGATGTAGGCAGAGCATAAATGCTTTGTGACTGATGTAACACAGTGATTTCTGAGGAATTCCAAAGGACATCATTTCAGAATAAGAAAGCATAAGCAAATGATGCTTAAGAATAAGAAGACAAGCAATCTAAAATAGGTTTAATACCAAGTGTTTCCATTAACAATTATAAAGTTAAATATTTTAAAGATGCACTGAACTCTTATTCTGTATCACATTCAAGTTCTAACGATGTAAAAGAGCATTTCTCTACTCCCTTCTGCTCAGACATTCTACTGATGTTTTAAAGATGACATTTAGCAAATCCTCAAATTTTAATTGAGAAGCTCAGAGCAGAGCTAAAGAATCTATTCACCTGTCCGTGATTCATATGCACCATTTGCCTTCACAACAAGAGAGCATACTGAAGAGGATTATTTCAAAAGCAAAATACTAAGAAGGGTTCTCTTTTGCTCAGGGAGCAGCTGAAAAGCATATCATCTTTCCTTCAATATCAAGGCGAAATCCTGAGATGGAAAAATTTTATCTGCAATAAAATACTTGTAATTAGTTGAAACATCTGAGTTGCTCAAGTTAGTATAATCCCAAAAATATTTTAGTTCCATTGTCAGTTATATTTAATACTTCCAAGAACACATACAGGTGTAGTTTTATTGTTACAAAAAATAAGACAAAGTAATGGTGCAGCACTTTGCACCTTTGTGCAACTGCCTCAAGGGACAAGGAAGCAGAGCCTCTGCCTGCCTTCAGGTGCGCTCCTCAACAGATTTCCCAAAGTCATGACTCAAACAGTGAACAGACCATTTCTGTGGCTTTAATTTCACAGTCTTAACACATCCATTCAGAGCCTGCTTGTTAAAAGTACAAGTGTCACGGTCAAGGACACACTTTAAGAATACCTATCTGTCCTTGGTTACATTCTCAGCCTGATTTCTGAAGGTCCTGCTTTGCACCTTTCCCAACCCTCCCAACTTCTCAATTTTGCAGTTATTCCAATCAAATAAAGGCTCTGAGGAAAGCTTTGTATCTCTTAAATTCTCTGCCACAGCCCAGTGGATAAATGTTTCTGGAGATTCCCCCACAACTATCATCATTTTTATTTCCACACATGCCTTACAATGCACTCTGCGGAACAGCCACATCCTGATGTCCTTAAAATGAAGGATGAAACTCCAGGGTGGTCAGACAGGAAACACCAACCTGGAAATCATTTCCTAAGCATCACAAGAGAATAGAAGTCTTTTTTTGTAGCCTAGCTAGTTTCAGTGACTTTTACCACATGGATGGAGCGCCACTATGGCATCACTATGACTACTCAAAGATATTTGCTACATGGTTTACACCACAGGCCAAGATCTCCTTCTGACTTATTCTTCCTTCTACTACCATATGCACTCAGAGCATACAGAAATCCCCACAAAACTTAAACTTAAATGCTCTCTCAGTCTGAGTGTACAGGTGCAGCCTAGCGACATACACAGATTTAATACTGGGCCAGAAGCAGACACATGAAGACAAGCACATTATTTGTGAAGATCTTTCCTACTCCCAACATATACAATAAGGGTAATTATTTAAACTAGCTTTAAGTTTCCTTAACATAATGGTTTACAAAAACAACTGCTCAACTTTTTATTTATGAACAAACATGGAAACATGCTTAAAACATCCATTTGACCTGTCACAGCAACTCAGAGGTAACAAAGCTTAACCTAGGAAAGAACAGTGAAATTCACTGAAGTCTTTCCTAAATTGTCTAATATGAAAAACTGCAGTCTTAACAAACAGGACTGTGGTCCGTCCAATGAGATTATCTGAGTCTCTTGTTGAGTATGTTTTCCCGATCTCCACATGTTCTTTAAATACTAAGCAGATATAAGCACCCAAGATCTTGTCTTCCACAAGGCACAAGTATTGTCCTACCTATGACAGTCATCAGACATCAGAACCTCTGACTTTACATTTTTTCACTGATAGAGGTAACAGTTGCAACAGAAACCTAATTAACACATAGCCATGGTTGACTGTCACCCACAGTGTTAAGCAATGTAAGAAAGAACCATTTCTCTGACCCTACAGAGGGATCCTCACCTGCTGTTACAGAGAACGTGGCACTGTTTCTGGGAAGTCACAAGGAGGAAACAGCACGGGTTATCATAGAAGAAGCAAAACAGCATTACTGACAGTGGCACTTGCCCAAAGGGCTCTACTACAACAAGTGACAGTGCCCAACCTTGTTAATTTAATTTTCTCTCTGACTAAGATAGAAAGATGATAAGCAGAAACATGAAGCAAAAGAACCACCCTTCTGCTTTGGACAGTCTTCCCATGTAAAGCTGCATTTGAAAAGCTGTATGCCACCATCACATTTTTACATTTTTATCTGGAAGCATTTAACTTCAGAGGATCCTTCCAGCTGCAGCTGCAACATTCAGAAAGAAAATTTTACACTTACTTCTCTGAAAATGGTAGTACAAACCCCAAATCCGCGTAAACTGATCACAACATAGCAAAACTGCACTCAAAGATATTAGACGTTCTGGTGGAGTGGGTTTTTTGTTTGGTTTTGTTAGTTGGGGTTTTTTTGTGGTTTGGGTTCCTTTTTTTTAAGGAAAATATTAAATGCAAAGACATTGAACATTTTTGAAAATTACATCCAACTATCTACTGCAATTTTTCCAACCTGGAGTTTAATTTTAAAATACATTCTGCAAGAAACTCTAACTTCCTTCATATTTAGAGATGTTTGAAGATACCACTGACTTGGCTGCAGGGCAAAAAATCACTTGTAATTTCCATAAATCTGTGCTCATACTTGAGCATTCCCTTAACTTCAGTTCAGTCACCGCCAGTGTCCACATCTTTACCCTTCACCTCTCATCTTTTCTTCATCAGGCCCTAAACAGAATTTCTGTCTCATGAGAAAAAACATCCAAATCCAGACACTGATCGCAAACTGGTTTTTAATTCATTCTGACTGTACATTTCATTCTTGTCTTCTCGCACATTCCATGTCCTGTTTAGGTTGTCTATTTTCAAGAGCTTAAGATGTGTTTTACTTTGTGAAGTTCCCAGCCTAAAAGCACTGCAAAAATAGCTGGTGTCTCAATGCTTCCTTAATAAAAACAATTATTTGTTCCATAGCTTAATTTCTTCTCGTTTCTCTAAAACTGTTAACCAGGGAGCAGATGTTAAGAGCACACTTCATCCACAAGGTGACATCCAGTAATTGGTCTAAAAGAGGATCCTCTATCAATAAAAGTCAGAAACCTCTACGTTATAGGTCAAGGGCACAAGACCTTCAAACGAGGGCACTGAAAGTTCACGGAAAGCACGCCTTTTCTCACCTTTCCCTCCCCTTTAAGCTACTGTCTGTAATAATGAGAAAGTCCTCAGCGATTTCAGGTCCAAAATTCTGGGTGTGCCAAGCACTACTATGGACAAGCATTTTAAATAACTTCTCACAGTGAGGCTCAATTACAGCCCAAATTACAGACACTCTGCATAGCCCAACACACACAGTACAATTCTGACAGAATAAAAATTTCAGTATCGCAAGTGGCATTTCATTGTCCAGCTCAGGTTAAGTATCTTTTCCATCTTCGAGACTGGCAGTATAAACAGCAATATACAGGTGGCTCTGAATTTTAATATGTTGCTAAATAGTGAAAGTTATTTCAGTGCTTTTTAACAGCCACTTTAAATACACAACGGCGGCAATAAACCACCCCAGTTTCAGTGGAAAAACCCCAACCACACTCGTCCACAATGATTTAAAGACAGAAATGTAAAGATAAGTACAGAAGAGATTGCACAGTAACACATGATCTTCCCTATCACATGCTTGGCAGCGCGCTCGCTGCCCGGCGATACCCGGTCAGACCCCGGGGCACTTCGGCCGCCCAGGGCAGCGCCGGACACCCCAGGACGGGGCTCTGGCCGCAGTGTCGGCGCGATCCGGGGTTCCCGGAGCACGGCCGGCAGCCCGCGGGGAGCCCGGGGGGCGGGAGCGGCGGCACGGCGGGGCTGCGGGAGCCGGCGGAGCCTCTCCCCCATTCAATCCCTCCTTGCTGCCCGCTCTGCCCAGCGGCGGCGGCCGCGGCAGCGGTACCGGGCACGGCGGGGAGGCGGCCGGCGGCCCTGGGCTGCATCGCCCCGGCAGGACCCCGC
>VZRS01006935.1:67490-157044 GCA_013398055.1 Ifrita kowaldi
TTGGGCCGTTTTTGAGCGGTGTTGGGAAGCCTCTTGACCAGAGCTGGCGGCGGGATGTGTGGAGGGGTGGAGGTCAGGCAGGCCCTGGCCGTTGCTGCTGCATTTTTATTTTTGTCTGATTTCACATCAGTGGCCCCGTACGCTCATTTCTTGTCAGAATCACAGAACAGTTAGGTGGAAAGAGGCCTCTGAGATCATTGAGTCCAGTCGCTGACTAACCACCATCATGTCTAGACCATGACACTGAGTGCCACGTTCAGACTTCCCTTTAACATGTCCGGGTACGGTGACTCCACCACCTCCTTGGGCAGCCTGTTCCAGTATCTAATCACCTTTTCTGTGAAAGAATTCCACCTAGTGTCCAACCTAAACCTCCCCTGGCACAACTTGAGGCCACGTGCTCTTGTCCTCTCATCAGTTGCATGGGAGAAGAGACCGATCCCCACCTGGCTACACTCTCAGGTATATGTAGAGAGCAGTAAGATCCTACCCCCCTGAGCTCCCTTTTCTCCAGGCTAAACACCCTCAGCTCCCTCAACTGCTCCTCATCAGACTTGTGTTCCAGACTCTTCCTCAGCTGTGTTTCTCTGGACTCACTCCAGCACCTCAATGTCCTTCCTGCATTGAGGGGCCCAGAACCAGACACAGCACTCAAGGTGTGGCCTCACTCATGCCAAGGACAGAGGTTCTCTTTCCTCACAGAGCATGTGAGAGTGCTTCAAAGCTCCCCCTAGGAGCAGGAGAACGAGGGTTTTTTGACCTGGCTCAGATCCAATCAAACTTCCATCCAATTTTTTGTTGGAGTTAGATTTAGGACCTATGACCCCCCCCCGGGTTCTTGTCAGAATTACATCATTAAAGAACAATTCTTAAGTCAGTGCAAGAGAAGCAGCGTGCAGGTCTTCACACCTTTTGGTAAACGCTGAATAGAGCCATGATATAGTCTGAAAGGGTGGCAGTAGTACTGATCTGATAATAATAAAGCATTAAAGAATTTCAGGAAAATGAAACACAGAACCATAGAATAATTTGGGTTAGAAGGAACCCTAAAGGTCACCTAGTTCCGAACCCTCTGCCATGGTCAGGGACACCTTCCACTAGACCAGGTTGCTCCAAGCCCCATCCAATCTGGTCTTGAACACTTCCAGGCATGGGGCATCCACATCTCTGCACAACCTGTGCCAGTGCCTTGTCACTCTCTTAATTGCTAGTATCTGTGAGCTCTGGAGATAGCCGTTCATATGCTGTTAAATGCGCTTTATTCCGATTTTTGCTTGTGTTGTACAAAACCTGTTACTTGTGTGTACAAGGGAGGTTTGGCAGATGCCCAGTGGCTGCATGGAGTGGAGCCATCGGCCCTTAAGGTTTGTTGTTGCTGGGAAGCTTGTCTTGGGAGAAAATAGGGCTCTGCAAACATGACTCAAAGGGAATACGGATGTTGACTTAGTGACGCCGCTGCGTGTTGTCAGTGTACATATTTTTATTTAATTCTTCTTTTGTTTCAACAATAAAAGAGCAGAAATCAACTCGTATTCAAAATATAAAATTTCACTTAGAAGCCCAGAACTGGCTGAGGCAATGTACTGTGTGTTTTGGTTTTGTTTGCTCGTGTGCCAAAGAGTCCCCTTTCTCATCTAGATGGTTCTCACTGCACTCCCAGATAAAGGCAGCCTGTTCATCACTGCTGCACACAGGGCATGGCAGCAGATCCCAGAACACCACATCCAGTGCTTTTACTGACTGTTCTCAGTGAGGGAGGCCAGTTGCAAATCTCGTGGCACATAAAGGTGTTCTTTGTAATACAGATCCCATATTTTCATGCGAAGTAAGATTGCATTGTGTATCCATACAAAGTGAACAAATTTTTTTAAAAAGCACAGAAGGTTGATTTGCCACATCTCATCAGTTTATTCAAAGATCTTGTGTGAAGCTGTTTCTCTTACTTTCTATTCTTTTCTACAGCAGGAACAACTGTTGCTCTATCACCTTTTTCAAAAGATAATTGTACTGATTTTTCATTTTCCGCTCCTAGCATTATTATCTATCTGATGGTCTCAAACATTACAAGAGCACATTTCACTGCTCAATATATGTACTTCAGCTACTGACAGAACTGGTACAGAGAAAGGTTCTGATCAATGAGAAAACTACGGTTAGTTCCCCCACAAAATTAAGATTTCTGATGAGATCTTTCCTTTGCTGGTTGGGTGCTGAATATATTGCTGGTGGTAAAGAGGTAAAAATGGAAGTTTTAAAATGCTGTAAAAATGGTAAAACAGAATACCAGTAAAAAGCACTGGCAAGAAGGTTCAAAGGAAGAAAGGGAAAGTCTAATTCCAAGAGAATACACTTATTTTTCTTTCCCACTTTTTTGCGCAACAGCCAGCCACTTGACAATGCTTGTGGCATTAGTCAGCTCTTGTATTAGCTTTTAATATTTGTTGGTAATTTTATGTCATTTGTGTCTGTGAATATAAATCTGGTTATTTCTATGAAAAAAATGTGTTACCAGTAAATATTGTTAAGTCTTTGAAGGGCCACATTGTATTGGCCTTCTGATATTTATATGTCCACACACAACTAATCAGCTTCAGAGGAAAGTAAAGAGCAGAGCTCTGTTTATCCTCTTCCTGAAGGTCAACGGACAAAATCAAAAGCATCCAAGGTCACACAAAGTACATTTTCAAGTTGATTTACGCCACAGTTTATCCTGTTTCTTTATATACCGTTCTTTTCAGTGAGCATCAGAATGGATGGCACAAATATGTGAGAAGCTCATCAGCGATCAAGTTAATTGTTATAGTGCCTGCTGTGCATACATAGAGCTCATCATATGCTTTCTTTCTCCCTGAATTTGCATAACTTTTTAAATTATTACTATAATAAGCATTCACATTAAAAGAATGGTAGAAAATAAATTAGAAAATGAACTTGCAACCTTAATTTGATCCCCTTCATAATAACATTTTTAATTCAGGCAGCATGACCAGTGCAATTTCTTTCCTCTGGCTTCATGGCATGTTCAGCACCCAGTATGGAGTTAGATAAGACTTATGTAGCTGATGAAGCTGGTCACCACAGTATTCCTATAAAAAAATATATATATTTCAGTATATAGTTCTCCTAATAATTTCTTAGTGGCTGAAAGCTATTCCCATATATACCACGTCTGTGCTCCCAAATGGTGAGGTCTCTTCTCTTTGCTCTGCATGTTCTACCCAGATCTATGTGACTTTGATGTGTCGTTAGTGAAAGTGTTGTGGAGCATCAGTGCTTGTCCTGCTCAGGCAGGAGCAGCAAAGTTGCCAGCAGAAAAAGCAAAATAGTCTGTGTAGTCCTGAACTGGGGAAAAATAATCAGATTAAACCTCCTGACTGGCTCCTTAAAAAGTAAAATAAATCCTTTTATAACAAGTAATAATTCACTTCTCATAAACCTGTCAGCACCAGCCAGAGCTCAGACACTATATAAACATATGTACATCTTGGATTAATTACACTTGCCTTCAAATTCCGTACAAGGATCATGCAAGAAAACACTAAATATTCTGATGACAGGTATTAGTGAGCACAGCCTCACGTTTTCCACATCCCTCTGGTGCTGAAGCCAGTGACCAAGGTTTCTCACAGCAGCAAGTTCCGGAAGTTAAATACCTGTTAGATAAAGCAGCACTGCTTTTTCTAAGATCTGGAGCGCTCTCCCCAGATTTACCAAATGCCCCCTACTCCTGGTATTCCAGGATTTGGCAAATTATATTTCTGCCTGTGTTTTATTTGCTACTTTGTGATTTTTGTAAACCTCTTACCTTGCTTCAGCCCTCTCAAAATTAAGGTCTCACAGTCCTACCAGTCTCTCCTCCAAAAGCAGCTGCTTCCCCAGGATCACATTAAATTCTGCTTTCTGTAGCTGCTCAACTTCTCTATGCCTTTCATGAGCACTGTGTGCAGTTCTGGTCTCCACATCCCAAAATGTGGGCTCACTCTGGTTTTACACAGCAGAAAAATTATTCTGTCTTTGTTCTCTAACACGTTTCCTTAGATTTTTTTTTGCTGCCACATCATTATGAACTGAATGTATCCAGTCTTCATTTTAAGATATAAAGAGATGAAAAAATTCCCACTTCCCTTGCTCTGTTTCTCCTGTGGCTGACCACCCTCATTGTAAAAAACATGCTGAGTTTTAAGTTTTCTGTGTTTAACATTCAAATGTTTTTCTACCCACTGCTTGCTCCTGTTGCTGTAAATGTGCATAAACATAATATAACTTTGTGCATAATGTACACAAACCTTCTGAGTTTGCATTTTACCAGAAGTAATAGTAAGAAATAAGTGATCCTGGGCTTAACCACCAGGATGCAGAGATCTTTGAACACCATATGCAAGATGAAACTGCTTCTCCTGCCTCTCTTTGGTTTCCTTCTCAGGAAGGTGCTAAACCTCAGAAACCAAACTTTGGTGCTCTAACCAGTTAGTTTGCTTGTGACAGTAAGCAAGATTTAGTATGTATTTTTGTTTGCCTTTAGAGTGAGTAGCTTGAGTGCTGTATACTTCAACAAATCATATCAATAGTACAAAGACAGGAGAAAAAAATAATTTTTTTTTAAATAAATGCATATAAATACTTGTGTCAGCTGAAATTTGTTACCTTGACACTACCTTTAGTCCATCAAAAATATTTTGGATAATTCTTGGAAAGATACTTTGCTGCATTTGTTGATAAATGTCAAAGTATCAAGTTGGGAGAAACATCTGTATAAATGTCCAGATTTTCATTGGCATAATTCAGTTTGTGAACACAGAAAGCACTGATTCAGTTGGTAACAATTACTGTTTCTCAGGCAGTAGAAAATGCCAACTTTAAAATACCTGATTTTGTAAATCATTTGTCCTACGTGTTAGCTAGATGTAGAAAGAAATACTTCTGACTGTCATGTCATACTTGTGACGTAAAATGGCACGTGTTTGAATCTAGATAAAAGTAGTATCTGTGACAGAAGACATGTGGGATGACCATGTTGTTTAAAGTACCCTGAGCAACACTACGTAACAGATGTAGAGTTTATGGTTCCCACGTCAGAGAAGCCCTAAGCAACGGCACTGCTGTGTAAACAGGGGATATTCAAATAAGGACTTAGCTAAGCACTTGGTTCTCTTGCATACAAAGTGGAAGCTGTACCCATTTTGATTGTATTTTAGCGTCTGGCCCCAGCACTGAAAACATTACATTAAGAACTTCTTCACAGAGGCTGGTATGAATTCTGGGCAGAGGGAGCTGGTGGGAACAGACCTTTGTGCGTGTCCTGTGGTAGCCAGTCACTCACTGGGTAGCCCTGATCCTGCTGGATAGCTTTGTTGGCCTTAGAGTACACAGACATTGCTACTAAATAAAGGTAGAAGGTTTTCAAATTGTTTGGTTTTAAGAGAAGAAAGAAAATTAGCCTCCCTGTGAGTTGTTCAAAGACTAATCTGAATCCAAACTATCAATTGCTGTCTGTGTTTTCCAGCAGAACCTGTTCAAACACAAGTTTGTTGATGTTGAGGGGTTTGTCATACAAAGAGCCTGAAATTTATTTCTTCCTTGAGCCTGTGCTTGCAAATCTGGAATTATCTTTTGCTCTATGTACACACTTGTCCCCTCCCCATCTTCTCACATTTCCACCTGACGCAGTTCAGGTTATCAGCATTTCTGTACTGGGTCCCAACCTGCCACTACTCAGACATATATTGCTCTGTCACTGTTGGTACAGCTCCTGTTTTCACATCTTCTGTTGTCACCTTTGTCCTTTGAATGTTATCAACCATTTCTCACACTTGGCATTTCCCATTTGTCATGTATCTTCACTAGATGCTTGTCAAACAACAATTGCCCTTCCCTTCCCCTCCGAGGTTTACCCTATATCCACAATCTATCCCTCACCCCATCTTGCTTATCTCCCCTGGGGGGACACCTTGAGCCTCCTTCTGGACTGAGCCTCAATCTCTCCCTCCTCTTGTAGCACC
This sequence comes from Ifrita kowaldi, assembly GCA_013398055.1. Lineage (NCBI taxonomy): Eukaryota > Metazoa > Chordata > Aves > Passeriformes > Cinclosomatidae > Ifrita > Ifrita kowaldi. The sequence continues at coordinate 73,490 of VZRS01006935.1, forward strand.
TGATCTCTCGCTGAGACAGGAGCCACAGCACCTTTGCTCTTTGGCCATGTTTTTTGGTGTCTACCAGAAGCCATTGACACATTTCACTGTTCCCAGTGTGTCCTGCCCTTTGGTGCTCACAGATCCATCGCAGGCACAGAAGTGCTGTACACAAACATGGGGCAATACTACAATGAAGGGCTCATTTTACAGGTCTGCATGGTGTGTTAACTAATTCCAAGTGCTGAAACTGCAGTATTAAATGTAGATTGCAACAGTAGAAATGAGCTTTATCCACCAAATCCCCAAATTTTTATATTTCCGTCTGAAAACTCTTTTATGGGCTTTATTACAGCTGTTAGTACTTGTTTTAATTACACTCATAATGCAGCATGAAGATCAGTTAACTAGTTTTCAGAGAAAATCAGTAAGCAGTTCCTATTGTATTTTACTGTCATTCTTCACATCCTGTGCTTTGGTGTACATTATGAAAATGTTTATAGAGGATTCTGTATCTCAGGGGAGGATAATGGGGATGTGAAACTTCTCACTTCTAGGCTGGTTTTCCAATTCCGTTTAAGTTCTTAAGTTTTATAAAAGTATTTGATGTTTGACTGCAGCTTGGATGTCTTCATTCAAGGAAACAGGTGGTTTTATCATCCAAAGCGGAGGATTATAAGGCCACCTCACCATGTCCAGATCCCTCTTTGTCAGTCTCAGCAAAAAAAAAAGATTGGTTTGTAGAGCTGAAAAATGCTTGCTGCCTTCAACTATGACTTAAATTATGTCTGCATAGGAAACTAATTGAATGGGTGTTCCGTGTACAGTGCTGCTCCTGAGGGGGTTTTTGACTTTAATTCCCAAGGCTATCAGCCCAGAAGAGTTACATTAGAAAAAGAGGAAAAGAAGAATCTGGTTTTAGAGAATGCAGCAGCACTGCCTTTTGTTGCAGTTGCTTTGAAGTGTCTCTCCATTGACATCTAGTGTCCGTACAGGAAGATCTTTAGATTCCTCACAGCCGTGCTGGCAATATTTATCTATAAATTTTCAAGGATTTTTCTTTGTGTAGTTATTAAGAGTTCTTATTGATCGTACAAGGTCAGCCAGTAGGTGAGACTGATGGTGCAAACACATCATGCAATCAATCTCCGTAATCCTAACAGTGATATCAGAGACGTGCATGTATGTCTATGTTCTAAATGGCTCCAAGAACCCTTTTCAGTGCTTTGCAGTGCAAAAATATTATCCCTTTTTATTTTTTTCTGTAAATACCTGTAAAATATTTTCAATCTGTATCTCTTCCCTCAGAGCATATAAGCAATTGTGAACCAATGAATATTCAATACAGACCTTAGGAAGTATTGTACTTTGTAGTCAGGCATTATTCTAATTGTATTTAATTAAAGAAGGGTATTTTCAATGATAGAAATCTCTTTTTTACAGTCCATTTTATCACTGAAAGATACTTAATAAAGAAATGTCTTTATTCTTAAAATGGTGAGAGTTACTTTCATACTTATTAATATATACCATAGAAATCCCAAGTTTTTGCAAAAGGATTTGTTGTTTGGCTTTTGCAAAATCTTGAACAATGGCAGTGAGCAATTAATCATGTCATTACTGTACATTTTGCTCTGTGAGCAGCTCTTCCTTTGCAGTACTTCCTCCTGCTCCTTCAGCCAGCCTGAAGTGCTTGTGTTGGGGGGTACACACAGGGGCTGTGCCAGAGTCACAGCCACACCATGCTTGGTCCTAGACTGATGTGAAATCCTTCCCTACTCTGAAAACTCCCTGTACATTCATACTTGGATCATTTCCATTGTTATCTGCTCACAAAGGCAGTTATTCCAAATAAATTAGGTTATGAAAGTTTAACAAGATATGTTGTCCTAATATTTGTGTTGCAGCTTCAGGAAAAGACAGCTGGTTCAAGGATGCACACCAGGCACAGCCTCTGTCCATGATGGACTCTGTGTGTAAAGGGGGCTCATGGACTCCGTCATTTCTCGGCAGTGTTTTATGATTCATCCCTTTCCAGCCTTTCCTCAATATCTCATAAGGAAAGATAAGCTCTCTCTTGGATTGGTGATACCTGACATAGCAGGGTCCTGTCCTTGATGGCTGGTGGAAGTTACTAGTGTGAAAATAATAGATCTTTGCCTTGGAACAGCAGGAAACCTGCTGAAAAAGAGCTAGAACAGCCTTGAACTTCTCCTGCGAAGGTCAGAGGAGAGTGATTCAGTATTTTCCTCCATTTCTGGAAAAGGAGCAGTCATCAGTTTCTAGGGACGGTCACATATTTTCCCTCTTTCTCCTTTCAGTGTTCTGTTATTTAAAAATGCTCATTACATTAACTGTCAGAGAGTCTGTGTTGAAAGAACCTGCTGAATCAATACATCCAGAATAAGAATGACAGCATCATTAAGATGTATCCTGCTTAGATTATTCATAATTTAACTATAAAGCAAAACATGTGATCATGAGTAATAAAGGAATGTGACATAAATGATTTCATTCAGAGCAGTGCATTAATGCAGGCACTGGCAAAGCTGCCGCAGCAGCAGCTGGAGCCTTTAATTGCAACTGCTTATAATTAGGGTTACAAATAGGTGTTTATGTCTGTCTTTGACACTCTCCTTTGGCCACCCCAACTTTTCATCCCCGGTAGGACTCAGTGCTTCCAGCAGCCCCAGATTTTCCCTCCATGGCGTCAATGGAAGGAGGCAGAAGCCAAGAGCATCGTGTTGCTATGGCAACACATCCCACTTCCCTGGGGATCTTGTTGCCTCGGCGACATCGGGCGGGCAATGCCTGTGGATCAAATCGACTCAGAGCAGCTGCCCCCTGAAAAGCAGGACAGCTCTGGCCTCCGGTAGCATGGGAGCCCAGAGGTTCATGGCCTGGCACGTGTAGGACCCTGCATTCACAGCAGGGTCTGGGCCAGGAGAGGGTGACCCATGTGTGTGGTCCTTCAGGTAGTGAGACGAGGCTACAGCCAAAAGGAGCTTCCCATTACCATCCAGCGTTTTAAAATAAGATGGATGGCAGGAAAGCCAGTGTCAGTGGGAGGGGTTTTGCTGAAGGGCACAAATGCTGGGGCCACTGTCCTTGGACCTGCAAGCATACCACAACATCAGAAGTCATTGCCTGTTTTTACACAATCCATCTGTAAAAGGAGGTGAGCTTGTGCATTGATTTTAGGGTAGTCCAGTGCTGCTTTTCACTGTGTCACATCCAGTACCCAGCGCCACACAGGCAGCGGATTAAAGACCAATTTACATAGGCAAATGCCTGTGTTGATGCTGTGAGCACAGAGCCTCCCTCTTGTGTGCCTGCAGGCACTCCAGCAACCAGCCTCAACCCACAGGAAAGCAGTAATATGGCTCTCAAGAGCCCCCAGATCCTTTGCCACAAGAGTGGTGTTGGATATCTGCACCAAACACCTTCTGTGGACTTCACTGGAGCCCTCTGTGTAACTGCCAGTAAGATGAGGGGGTTCAAAGCTCAATGCATGGACACCAGTTATGGACATCAGTTATCCACAGCACTTGGAGAGCAATTTGAGAAGCAGGAAGATGATAAAGGACAGACCAAATTGCACAAGACAGGTGAATTCCTTGTAATTTGTCGGTTCCTATAGGAATCTCTTCTCCCTTCACACTGTTGCATTAAGAAGCCTCTTGCCTACTGCAATTAGCCCTTGTATAAACACCGTCTCTGGAACACAAGCCTCTGTTGTTCTGATTTTGTGAGTTAGCAGTGCCTCACTTTTTTTTTAAGCCTTACACTAATTATTGCAGAAGAGCAGAGCCTGCTCCAGGGAGTCTGGTGTTACTTTTTGCCTCTGGAAATATTACCATATGCTGCAGAACTGTGTCTCAATGGTGTTAACATACCTGGCTTTAAGTAGATATTGTCTGTACTTGCAGCTACACCCTACTGCTTGCTCTATCCTTGTATTTCTGACATTAGCCTTATTTTCACTGAGCCATTCTGTATGCATTTTCCACACAACATTAGCTGTCTTTCTTCTCACAATCAGAGCTATGGTTAATTGTGTTTACAAAGGATTCCTGAACCGTGGGAAATGTTTCTCAGAATGTGCGGTTTTGCATCATTTAGCCTTGAAAGGATGCTGCTTCCCCTGACCTTTTGTTGATTTTTTCTCAATGACTCTGGTAATTGCATCAGTAGCCTTAGGAGTCAAATTTTCCTTTCACATCTAGGAAAGATCCAACCTTTCCTTACTCTTTCCCAGCTGAATCACATAACAAGTCCCTCCTGTTTTCTGGGGCTCAACCACACCAGGTCTTTTTCTGACTTCCTGTTTCACCCTTGCCCAGAATAAACTCTGCCACTTTCCCGGGACATCATTTCCACCACTCTACTTTTCTATGAAATTGTCAGTCCTTCTTCTCCTCTCCTGCATCAAACACTTTTCTTATCTTCTCCATCAACATCCTTTACGACCCATCTTCAGTCAGGTCCATCAGCATTCATCCTGACAGCATTGTCCCCAAAATTCTGACAGCATTTTGACACCATATCAAACAGATGTGTCAGTGTTTTTTCCACACCTCCCCACCACAGCTGGGCAGAGCTCTCCAGAAACATCTGCAAAGGGGGTTTGGGGCACAAAGACCAGCATGGTACCACATGCTCCCTCCTGTTGAGGGGATTCATCTGCTGTGTTTCACTTATATTTAAAACCAATCTGCCTTGAGAAAGACCTTTTTTTGTTTCAGCAGACTGAGAAAGTGAAAAATGACAGCCAGCAGTGCACCCCAAACCCACACATTTCAGGTTCTGATGTCACCTCAAAGCCCCTCGGTCCCCACACTGATGTTCCACGTTATGTGCAGTTGTGTGTGGGGGTTCCCTTTCAAACACACATGAGCAATGTCAGTTCCTTGAGGTTAACCTGCAGTCAGCAAGAAGCTGTAGGCAACACGCAGAGAAAAAACCTGTTTCCTCTCTCTCTTCACACCTCTTTAAAAGGGACTGGTTTTTCTGAGTCACAGCTAACGCAAACCTGTTGGAAAAGATTCAGCCTAGATTTATACTACGGCTCAGAGGAACATGAAAGACCATTTAGTGTTCAAAGTACTATTTTGAATTATTAATCAAGCCCCCTGTCTGGCTGAGCTCTGTCAGGCCCTTCTTTGGATTTTGTAGAGTTTACTTCTCTTGTCATGCTGAGCAGACTTTGACTTGCAGAACACAGACTCATTGATGAAATGAGAAGATTGCTGGCAAAGTTTGGCTCTGTCTCTTCTTTTGCAGTAGGATCTCAGTGCAGGGGATATGCAGTGCAGTAGTTCTTTTGTTCATATTTAATCATACAAGAAAGAAGAATGTAATTTAGGTCTGTCTCCCTCAATCTCCTCCCTGCCTCAGAGTTTTTCAACCCTTTGAGATAAAGGAAATGGAGCTTTTTCTGATAGCAAAGTGCAGCCCAGAGCACATCAGGAGTGATTCTGCCCCATCATGCTGCAGTTTCCATTTGACAACGTTTTCCCTCTGAGCAGTTTCCCATGTGAAGGAAAACAGCCATTACAAACAGCATTGCAAGTACCAAAATCTGATGAGAGCTGGAAGCACGGTGTTTGCTCTTGGTTTTCTTTGCACCTTGGACAGCTTGCTTCACTGTCCCCCTCAATAGCTGGCTGATTTGTCTTTATCTGAAAACACCCTTAGGTAGTTACTAGATTTGAGGATGCAGCATCAAAAGGGATCTTGGCTCAGAAATAGACTTTTTTGGTTTTCTATTTAGCTATTTTAGCTGTTTATTGTCTGTTTAGCGTTGTATCTCAAGGTAAACTCACTTCATTTATACTCTAAACCTACCAACCCATTTAAAGCCCAGCACAGGTTTACGGAAGAGTTGCTGCCAAAGAATCCTGAAAATGGAAATGTCTCATTGAAACGGGTGTTTCAAGCTTGCAATTTTGGTTGGCCTTGGGCTGAAACGAAACCATATCAGCAAAGACAAGAAATGACTGGAAGGGGCAGAGAAGGATGAGTCAACCCACCCAACTCCAGGCCAAGGCCTTGGAGGTGGGAGGTGGTCCAGGATCCTGAAGGGGAGGGATGGTGTTCAACCAGACCAAGGAGAAACACCCCAAGCCTGAGTGAGCCCTGCCAGAGAGCTACAGGAAAATTGTCAATGAGAAGACAGTTGATTGATGAAATTGCCTGAAATGAGGAAGGAGGGAGGAGGCTCTAATATGTAAATACTTTAATTGCAAAGTTTTTTGTTCTGAGCTGTCCTAAGAGCTGACAGGGTAAGTGCTATTGCTGCTTCCCAGGCTGTGTAACAGGCACAGAGACTGACAGGGAAGTTTTCCACTTAGTGGCAGGGTTATTAAATTATAAAAAAGATAAGAGTTTATCGCAGAAGCAATAAGCTGCTATTCTCTCAAGCCTTTGCTGCTGAACTTTAGAAGAAATACTGTGGAAATCAAAGCAGTGCTCAAAAGGGAGAAATCTGCTACAGAAAAAAATGCTGATTTAAATTTTGTTTCAATTTGCAAAACTGTTTTTACCTACAGAGAGTCTTTAAACAAGGGGAAAATATATTCCAGTTGCTCGGGATCAAAATCCAAGTCTTAGACACACAAAGACTAGTCCACAGGGAGAAGCTGCTGAAAAAAGCCATGGCAAATGAGGGACTCAATGGGTGTGTAAAGTGGAGGGGAAAAAAGGACAAAAGAATAGAAAATGTTCTTGCAGTAGCAAAAGTGCAGCTAAAACATGAGATTTGACTATGAGGGGAATAAACAAAAGGTTATATGGGAGGATTTCTTGGGAGTTAGTGAGTCTGAAGGTTGCACAATGACAGTGCTGGTGCTTAGAAGGAAAGCTGCAGGAAGGTTGGTTTTGCAGGACTCCCACGCAGGGAGGGAGACCCGAGAGTCCTGGCCAGAAAGTTGAAAAGACGAGAGGAGGCCTCTTGTTGGTTGCTTCAGATAGTTGTTTTAATTAGCGTTATCAGAGAGACAGAGTGCTGGAGCGCAGCACCCTGCAGAGAGTTCAAAAGATGAGCACGGGAAAAAAGAGCTTATCGCAAATTCTTGGCCCTTTTAAAGATAAATGACCCAATAGAAGTTTGAAACAAAACATATTTTCACTTTTCTGCCAATGCCCAACAAACCCAGCTCCTGCGTGAACAGGAACTGCGGAATTTTTCATCCAATCATTCCAAATCACTTCTGCCGCAAGACATGGAGGTATAGAAGAAGAAGAAGAAGGAGCCCTGGAGAACAACAACTGTCCTCCATCTTGGCATTTTTAGTTTTTATCTATTTACTACATAAACAACCCCAAAACCTCTAAATTCTTCACCTTGTGACACCACTACAAACTATTCTATCATCTGGTTCAAACCCTTCTAGATTCAAACTCTTCCCGAAGTGTTGGCAATTTTTTCCATGGACAGAGGTCAAAATAAGTGCCGTCCAGGGGAGATAAATCCTTCAAAACTGGCAGGACAATATCTCCTGCACCTTGGGTACCAACAGGTTTAACTGGGAAGAGGCTATTCCCATGGTGCAGAAAATACAGACATGATGAGTCCAGGAAAGACGAGGTGAAATAAAATGGAAAGGGTCAAGTGGAATGGAAGTAGGGGCCAGTGCTGGGTGCCCGCAGTGGGAGTGTGTCCTGCTGCAGCCAAGCACAAGTGGAGAGCATGGCTGTGACTGGGTCTGGGTGGGGGCAGCGGGGCTGCAGCCCAGCACAGCGGGGATGCACAGGGAGCTGGTCCGGGCTGTGCTTCTCAGCATTCTGCCATTGCCATGGTCCTCCTTGTCTGCTGCAAACCTCCTTGGACCCCACCCCAGGGATGGGGCAGCCCCTTCCCTCACAGGGGTTGTCTCTATCCGAAGCAGCGCATCTGAGGCTTTAAAAACACCCAGATAATTATTAGTTACCTTTAAACTGAGATATTTGAAGATCAAAGAAATAAACAACAAAGGCAAAAATGACAAAATTGAAAATCTGTTCTCCTACTTCTGGAAAGTATTTGATCAAGTGCCAGACATGGAAGGTCTGTTCCAGCTGCTGTTTGCTGCAGCTTGAGCAAAGGAAAGACTTGCACTGCACTAGTGGCCTTCAGGCTGAAGCTGTGTGTAAGAATAGGAAGTGATGGTATCTCATGTTAAAGGACACGGTTGCTTGCCCAGTTATCCCTATCACAGGATTCAGATTCTACTCACAGTCAAAAGCAAATAGTTTAAAATACACTTTGAACTAGGCCAGTACTTTGGGAAAGGTCAAATTCTTGTTGGAATTCTGAGCAGTATATATTTCTACAGGAAAAGACACAATAAAGAAAGAAAAATAGGGGAGGCAGCAGGCACTCACTGTATCAGCAGTTCAGGTTCCCAGACTGCTGAGACGAACTGCCCTCAGGGAAATGAGATTATACTTTACCTCTGACATATATAGAATAACAGATTTCTCATTCATCTCTAAATTCATATTCAAACCGATTAGGCAAGAGCTACTGGAACAGGAGGAAAATCATGACCAAACCTTAGAAGCAGCGTTTGTTTGCCAGATGAAGTCTCAGGGAACATACTTTTGGATATTAATACAGCAGTCCCTGGAAGAAGGTAGAGAAATTAAAGATGACTGCTCCATGCTTTCAGTAAATGGAAACCTATTTATTTATTTGTTTATTTTTATGAAGATAAGTTGCTTAAGCAATATTTAGGGCAATGAAGGTCCTAGAGAAAAAAATAAGAGTAATCAAGAATAAGTAAAAAATTAAAAAGTAAATAAATTCTTTACATCAGAATTTTTAAAAGTATATTTAGAATTAATTTGATTTGAACTTCATAGCACATGACAAGAAAATCTGATCTCTTATGAAAATGGAAATCAAGTGGTAAGGATCATTATTGTCAACATTCAAGAGCACCAGTGTTTTCAGTAAGATAGTTACATATTGTAGCAAAATGTGTACTAGTGTTGTTTACTTATTTGAAAAAAACTTTTATATTTGAGATATTTTGACATAAACAAAAAGGATGTAACAATTTATCACTGTTACATTAGTTAAATGTACAAAGAATAACAAATCTCAGAGGAAAATTAGAAAAAAACAAATTTAGAATGTCATAAGAGCACAGGAGGTTACAGATTATGCCTTTCCAGTTGGATTCTACCAAGCATTTTAAATTTTGAGGGGCACTTGGGTTGGCATCCTGTGTGCAACAAGCTTACAAGTGAAAATGAGTCTTTTTCCCCCCAAAATATGTCACCACTTTGTTCACTTGTAGCCCTTTATGGAGTCTTAGAAAGTGCCATGTCCTGTCACAGCCAAATACCACTGCTGAATCCTGAGGGGGTCACATCTCTCCCACAGGAGCCGCAATCTGTGGTCTGGGTTTGAAAACACTGAGCTCAGGCTGGCTGTGCACAGCTGGGGCAGGGGCCAGGTCGTACCCGTGGAGGAAGGTCCTGCAGCCACATCGCCCAGAGACGTTTCTGACATTTGACACAGAAAAGGCTCTGAAGGGCTGAGGCAGAGCTTGTGGGCAGAGTCCCCTCCAGGGAATTTCCTCCTCATCCTCTCCATCATTAAATGATGCAGACAAAGTGGGTCAATGGTTGACAACCCTTCAGCCAAATGTTCTGTGGATCTAAGGGTTCGTGAATCTCAGAGTTATTCTTCATGTCCCATTGAAATCATCTGTGTACATAACAAAGCTGAATTTCATGTTTTCATCACCAGGTCACCCAGTGGGGGTTGGCACTGCAGTTCACCTTCACTTTCCTGAACACATACATCCCTGGACATCAGTGACTTTGGAAAGATCTTTCCTTTAAAAGCTAAGTCTTAGGAAATTTCAGAAGTGGCACACACAATTGCCAAAGATCATACTTGGGAAAATACTTGTGGGCAAACATTTAGCAGTTTTCAAGACTCCTAGCAATCATGTTTCAGGGAGTGTAAAACAGCCATGTGACTAATGTGATTAGCTGCTCTGTCAGCAAGTAAAACTAGACGTGAAAATCAAGGTGAGCCTCTTCCATGGACACCTCACTTCAAGATCTTACCATTATTCTCAGCAAAGCTTTAGCAGGTGAGTTGAACTGTGAATAAAAGGGACACAAAGCAAGAAGGAAACAACCTAAATGCAGCAGGCTGGACACTGTCAGTTTTGCCATCACCAGCAACAGAGTCAGGATGGAGAATGGCCAGGCAGTCTGTTGTTCAGAAAAACAGTGCTTGTTTATTGATGGTGTAAATGTTGCTAAGCAATATGGATTAATTTAAACCCCTCATCCTTTCCCAATGTGTACACCACCCTCAGCAAAGAATGCTCTGTGAATATAGTGAAAGTTGGGGTGGTTTTTCCAGATCAGTCAAATTTAATTATACAAGAACCTATAGAAGACAGATTGTCAGCCAGCTACTCAATAAAGAAACTTTTAAGCATATCTAGAAATCAATACCCATTTTATTAACCAGATGTGCCCATGCCCAGAGGAAAATAATAGAGAATGGAATAGAAAATATCAATATGGCTGATAGAAACTATTATCTTTCCATTAAAAAATGGTATGTAGAAGAAATACAAAATAGGGGGAAAGGCATTATATCAGATAGGTTAAATAAGACATCAGCTTGGAAAAGACCCCAAAGGAGAAGGACCCAGAAAGTTAAAAATTATTTCAGGAAAGACAAAGGGGAACAATTTGTTACTATTTCTCACAATAGACAAGACAAAATTTAAGCGACATCAGTGAAACCACTCAGCCAGTCTGAAACAAAGCAGCACATAATTAAACAGTGCCACTCACTGCCGTCAGATACTGGAGAGGCCAAACCCAGAAAGGTGTCTGGAAGGTAATTGTATTGAAAACCAAGCCTAGAGCTCTGGGTGAGGATACAGGCTCCAGCCCAGTAAATCCCAGTCTGTGGCAGTGGATGGCAGAGCTGGTGGCAGCACCCTCGGGGGGTACAGCTGGGTGCTTTGTGCCCCCTGCTCTTCTCTCTGCAGGCAGAGCTTTGGCCTGAGAGACCCTCGGTCTGAGGCCCAAACGCCATTCTTAGTGACACAGCCTGCTTTTTTTTTCCAGAAGGAGTACCCTTAGCTGTATTTAACTCTGTTTGCTGAGGGAGTGAGGCGGAGGAGCTGTGCTTCACAACCCAGTTCCCTTTGGGACAGTTCTCTACAGACATTCTCACCCACGCCTGTGCCCGGAGTAGGAGCATGGAACGAAGCCGGGGGAGAGAGCAGGAGTCAGCACAGACCCGTCCCCGGGAAGGGCTGCCTTCCTGGGAAGGGCTGCTCTCCCAAAGCAGCAGGCAGCTCTGGCATCTCTGGACATGCCCACACTGGAGGGCAGGACAGCTGCATGCTGCATTTTGGGAGCATTAATGAGAGAAATGCCAGGAACAGTCTGTGCTTTTGGGGCAAACAGCTTGTGGATGCTTCATCCTCTGAGCTGGACCCATAGGGAAGAAAATGGGGAAACCCCCAACAATTTGTCATCAGCACCTAAGAGAATTCATCCACATCACAAGGAATTGCTCATGTCGGGGGAGACAGACATTTCACCCCAGTGCCGTGTCACCGTGCCTCATCCATTATCCCTGGCAGGCACAGAAGCACCCCCAGGTGCCTCCCTAGCCCAGGGAAACTGAGCTTTGTTGTCCGGCGGAGTTTTGCTGCCTGCAGGCGGGCTGGGGGGATCTGGGACTGTGTTCCACCTGGAGCGGATGGGCAGTGGGCAGGGATAGAGATCGGGAGGAGTACCCAGGGCTCTGCCCACATACATTCCCCATCTCGGCAGCAGCAAATGCCGGCCCGTTTCCTGGGATGCTGGCAGAGCAAGAGGACACCCTGCTCCGGCCTCCCGCCCACCGCAGCTTCAGGCTCCTTCCCAGGAGAAGCTCTGCGGTAGGAGCCAGGGCTCACCCCCCCCGCAGAAGCTGGCCGTGCCTCGCAGCTGAGCACGCCGGCTCCGATGGGAGATGGATGGTGGGGCTGGGAGAACAGCGAGTTCCCTCCGCCGAGTGATCTCCTGCCATCGTCTGCCAGATCCTGAACTTTGGCTCCGGCCAGGAGGCAGTAAACGAAGCAGATAATTGCCTGGCAGTGAGTGACAGGGAGTCAAGGGTGAGCGGGCAGGGAGGGGCGGGGGATGAGCGGGAGGATTATGTTTCAGAAGGAAGTATTTTTTTAGGATTTGTCTATGCAGGCATTCAGGAGCTTTTCTGAATCACATGGGCTTAGCCCCAGGAGAAGGAGGACTCGCTGTAATTTTACACCTTTTCAGCATTTCAGCTGGTTCTGCTGAAATCTGCATAGGGATTAAAGATGGGAAGGGACAGAGAATTGATTTCCTTGCCTTTGGTCTCCAGGACAAATATTCAAAGCTAAATCACAGTTTAGAATTTTTTGATGGCATGAGTGGAGAGAGGAAGGAGCCAGCAGCTGACAGTAATAAATAACTATTAGGAAACAGTATTAGGAAATAGTACCAAGGAGAAATGTCGCTGCTGGGATATGCTTTCAGCCTTGGGGAATCCATATCCAGGCAGCTCAACATTTACTTTAGTATCCAGAGCTTGTGTGCAACTTCTCTCAGGCCCAGAGCAGCAGCAGCTCTGAGGGAGAAGCCTGAGCTCAGGTCTCCAGTGAAGAAGGGAAGTCAGCTCATTGCACAGACAAACATCTCAGGCTTGCACCCTCCATGCCAAGGGTTAGCAACAGCACTGTGTCCTTCAGCAAACTGACACTCAAACTGTCACCTGCAAAGGGAAGTGGAGCTTATCTATGGCCTATTGCTAAAACTTTGATACTGATCTTTATGGCCATGCTTCTAGTAAGCCTAGGGACAGCCTGTGCATCATAAACCGCTGAAACGGATCTGTCTGAGCCGAAACTGAACTGTCTGAACTTAAACTGGTGTCTGAATTCAGAGACAGATGTTAGTAAAAATCCCGTCCAATGTCTCCTTAAAGTTTACATTTTTACCAGGTTTGAGATACACTTGCAGAACTATTCTAATCCATTGAGGTAATGGAAAATGTCTTCAGTTTTATACACAAATCTCCTTAAATTAGAAATGGTTTTCCATTTCAAGCATCCAGCATCAGGCAGCCTGTTTCTCCCCTTCACTGGACAGCTTTCTCAGGGCAGGGTCTGCTGGGCAGAAAGACAAAGTGTGGTGTAAAATGGCTTCAGACAGAGCCATGTCCAGAGCCTGACGTTGTGAATGAGCACAGCCGCCTGTGATCCGATCACCCAAAAGGCATCCTGGAGAGCAGAGAAGAGGCAGGAATCCCAGCAATCCCTACACCCACCTTCCTGGGAAGCCCCCAGCTGCAAGGCAGGCATCTCCCTGCCATCATCTGAGTCAGGAGCAAAAGTCCCCAGGATGCAGCTGCCAGGGCAGCCGGATCTATTTTCAGCCAGGATAGTTGGGCAGCACCAGCGAAGCCCTTCAGTGCAGAGCACACCCGGTGCCACTGTCACAGTGCCACAGCATGCATGGCTTCATGCCACTGACTCAGCAGGCATTTTAGCCTGTGGCCTGGACAAGCCAGCAGTGCAGTCACACTTTATGGTTGGAAGCAGGATATCATGAGGAGGCCATGGGCCACCAATATGCCCTGGTGGCAAGGAAGGCTGCCAGCCTGCTGGGCTGCTTTAGGAAAAACATTGTCACCAGGCCTGGGGAGATGAACCTTCCCTGCTCTCAACACTGGTGAGGCCACAGCTGGAGCGCAGGGTCCAGTTCTGGGCTCCCCAGTACAGGAGAAGCGTTGACATACCGGAGCAGTCCAGTGAGCACTGCAGAGACAGTGAAGGGACTGGAGCATTTGCAATATGAGGAGACCAGGAGAGATGGAATTGTTCAGCCTGGAGGAGGCTTCATGAGGGTCTTACTGATGTGTATGGATCCCTGATAGGAGAAGGTTTAGAAGATGGAGCCAGGCTCTTCTCAGTGGGATCTAGTGACATTGAAATACATGAAGTTCCTCTTAGACATAAGAGAGAACTTGGTTTTCTGTGAAGCTGGAACTGGTTGCCCCAAGAGGCTGTGAAGGTTCTATCCTTGGAGATATTAAGAACCCAACTGAACATAGTCCTGGGCAACCTGCTCTAGTGGGTCCTGCTTTGAGCAGAAGGGCTGGACTGGGCTGTGTCCAGAGATGCCTTCCAGCCTCAACTGCTCTATCATCCTGTGAACTGCGTGGTGGTGAAAACTACTTTGCTCAGGCTGTGCTCAAGGCTGGTCTCTCACCTGCACAAACAGAATATTGACATAGGAGTCCTCTTACCCATGAGGCAGCAGATAATAAGAACAATGTAAAACTGAACCATTAGAGGCCAGTTGGGCACATGCAAAGCTATAGGTGGTGCTGTGTCCTAGTGTATGTTGATATTTGAAGGTACATGGCCAGCCCACCCTCCTCTGTGCAGACCCAACAGAACTAGTCAGGATTTGCCCATAATTTTGAAAAAACATCAGCCAAGCTGACAAAGATCAGATTTGAGGCCTTTCTCTTCCTCTGCCCAACAGCGTCCAGCAGCAGATGCTCACAGAAATAACACAAGAAATAAAACACTCATTGTGCCTTCCCTAGCACACCCTCCAAATCCCATCAACCGGCAATTCAGGAATATCCTGTGCCAAGGCTTTGCAGCCCTATCAGTTTTCAGTAGATACTGATGAACTGTTCTTCTGTGATTTTTTTTTTTTTTGCATTCTGTTTAAATATTGCTTGATCTCCTCACTATATGTCTTGTCCCGTGAGAAATATGAGTAAATGCACCCTCTTGACATTGTTCACCATTTGTAAGATCTACCTTGCAATGTCCTCTTTCAAACTGGAGAATCTGTACCGTATGTCCCTCTCACAGGCAGCTTCCTTTAATTAGGCAAATTTGATCAAGACTGACTTGTCAGGGGTGTTCCCAGGACCTTGCTGTCACTATAGTAATGCTGACTGTGCACAAAAGCCACTTGCACACAATGGGCAGAGAAATGCAAGCACAGAAGATTTATCTGTCAGGGATTACTTCCAGGCACCTCAAATCACCACTGGAAAAATCACTTGCATCAAAGCAGAAGGGCCAGGAGGATGTACAGCACAAGCATCTTGGGGCATTCTATGCTGATTTTGATACAGCAAACCCAGATGTTATCAGCACAAGGAGCATCAAGAAAAATATCATTGGTATCACTTGCTGGAACCAGTGTACCAGCTGCTGCTGTGTGCCCTTAAACTGCAGATACACTGCCTGAATTCCCACAAGAACCTGGGCAATTAGAAAATAACATTTGAATGCAAATCTGGGCCTCTGAAAGCAAAAGAGTCCTCAGGGTATAGGAAATTATGCCTATGTTAAAATCCTTCTCTCTTTCTGAGGCTGCACACGTTAGAGGCAAGGAATTGGCAAATTTTGTATGGCAGAATCTTTAGAGGCATGAGCAGCTTTAAAAATATTTCCAGGGTGCCTGAGTTTCAGTTTTTGAATAAGCAAGCAGATGTGTCTGATGAGCCTTTGCAAAGCTCTTCTTCTCCTGCCACTGCTGTTGGAAAGCAGCCCCTCATTCGTGATTGTCTTCTGCCATATTTTACTTAGCTTAAAAAGACCAAGTGAAATCAACCATGGTAAACAACAGAATGTTATCGCGCAAAATACAAAGCTCTGCAAAAACCTTGGAGTGGGGAGAATAGAGAATATAATTAGGATAAGTCAGGATCTGAAATGTTTAAGAAAAAGGAATTAAAAGGGATAGTTTGGCAGAAGGAAAAGAGTCTACAGTTACTGGTAGCAACCAAAGTAGTAGAAAGTGAAGGGAATATTTCAGTCTTCCAGAGCAAGTACTGCTTAAGGCCACAGACTGGTGGGGCTCAGCTGGTGACAGCAGAGCCAAGGTGAAGTGCTGAGCACCAAGCCAGAGGCCAGTACACAGACTGAGAGTGGGCTCCTTGCTGCTCAAGTGCAGGAGCCATGCTTTTAAACCCAGCAGCTCCACTCGGGGCACTACTAGTCCCTGATTCGGTCTTCAAGAATTTTATGGTTTTCACAGTCCGCAGCACTTAGGATTGATAGGACTGGGATGGGAGGGAGCACTAACCATAGTGCACAGCTCATGACCAAGCCTTGGGCATCTCAGCCTTCCTCTGGCTTCAGCTCTTCCCAGCTTTCTGGGAGCTTAGGAGATCAACAGGATGCAGTTGACAGGGCAGCTGGAATGGGCAGCTTTAAGCATCACTGTCTGGAATTTTACGAAAGAATATGCACTTCTGTCCCTCCCAAAAAGTGTCAGTATTTCTGGAGCACATAAACAGAATTGAAAGTAAAATTCAGCTTTATAACACTTCTTAAAATTTGAAGTTGGTTCTAAGTACCACAGCCCCAGCATGGAAATCAGAAAGAGGCCAGAGCAGCCACCAAAGCCACACAGGGCAGCATTTGGTGGTGAAGCAGCACAGAGCCATCAGAGCAGACCTGATCCGCTTGAAACCAGCTGGGATTTAGCCTCAGTAAACCCAGAACAGTGTTTAACACCATTTGAGAAGTTCATATCCTGTAATCACTTCTCCAAACCATACTAACTCAGTGTTCACACTGTCAGTATTGCATTCACCTGAGGAGGAACAGCAGCCACTCCTGAACGCTGAGGAACAGGGAAGGCCCACGGTGGGTACAGCAGCAGTGAGGATGCAGAGGCAGCTCCACGTGACTGAAATTTTCCCACACCAGGGGCCACCCCTCCTGCCCTGCAAAACACAGGAGGTGGACTCTGGGGAAGGCAAGTTCCCTTCTGGTCTTCCCAAAGAATTGGGAAGGAAAGTGCGATTCGAGACTTCTCAGCAGCACAGAGTGGGAAGTTTTAAGGGCTGCCCGTGCCGGTGGAAACCCAAGGTGAAGGCTGTGTCCTCATGGTACGGGTCAACAGACCATGCCAAGCACTTTCCACAAAGTATGGGTTATTTGTTCCAAGATGTGTTATTTAGTGTGTTGCTTTTTAGTTAAAAATTTGCAGCCACAAGGCAGCACCTAACAGGACTTGTATGACAAACATGCCAAATGCAGAATATTCCTTTCCACAGCTCATGTCAGAAATTGAAAAGCTAAAAGGCAAGGAGTTAGCAATCAAAGATAGCACAGCACAACTTATTTCCCAATGAATCTCAGAATTAAGCATTGGAAAACTTTTGCAAAACTAAGCATGCATGACCATGCCAAAAGTAAATGAACCAAGGGACACATTCTAGCCAAGCAGCAGCTAGTTTTATTGAGTTCCAATAACACTGCATCACAACCAAAAGAAATTAAAAGTTGCTTTTTGCTTCTCAGTATTAGACATTTCTCAAATGAAAATGTGATTATGTTTAATAATAGTAAGAGAAAACCAAAGAACAGGAGAAAGAATAAAGTTAGACAAGACTGCACAGCCAGCGTCCTCTTCATGTGTTCCCCTTGTGTCAGACAAATTCAGTTCTTGGAAGTGCTGTTAAATTTTCTCACATCAATGTCAGGGATTGAATCCCAGGACACAGTATTTGATGAATCAAATATATCACAGATTGCTATGAGCCATGCTGTACTTTTGAAATCACATTTGGGTTCTCTTCAGTGGGACAGAAAGGGATTTGAGAGAAAAGTTCAGGTTAATCAAACACATTTCCCCACTGGCTCCCTCAGTAAAGCTTAGTACAAATGTTAAACATAATGCATTTTGTGTCCTAGTTCCACAGAAAAGATCAGCATGCAAGACCTGATATGGTCCTGCAACACCCCTCAACCCACTGAAACGTAGCTCTGGCCTCCCCTGGTGAGTTGTGTTTGCTGCTGTACATGCACAGAAGATTAAAACCAGTGTTAACACAGAAACAGCCACAACTGAAAAACTACAGATGAGAACATTGTCTGACATTGCTTGCAGACACGACCATGTGCAGCTGCTGACTTATGCCCTGAGAGTTAAGTACATGCTGCCAAACAATTATTTTAAGGAAGTTTTTCAGCATTAATAGCTACATGTTTCTTCAGTAAATAAAGAATTCCATTTTAAGATGTGTCCCCTTCTTCCATGAGGAAGTACTTAAGGTAGCGTGTGTGACAGTGACAGCTGTCTGTTAGCAGCGTTACTGCTGTGGCTGGCTCAGAGGATTTGTCACCCCTAACTCCTCACCAACTCTGTGTCAGAGATACAGCTTGCATTTCTGACTGGCACATAGCACCACCTAAAGAATGTGAGGAAGGCAAAAAGGTATTAGGCAAACAATAATTCCTGAAACATTAAGTGATCATTCATTTATTCCTTTGAGGCAGACTTGCGCTCTCTTCCTTCTCCTCTCTCATTTCCAAGTCTTCATAGACCGGGTGCAACCCAGTTAAGAAACTTCATAGCGACTTCAAAACCGAGAAAACATGCCTGGAAAAGAGAACACAGAACAAATAAGGATTCTAAAAATCTGTTCCAAACAAGGCTTTTGAAATGCTGCACTATGAACACCAAACACGGTTTATATGGAAGGAAGAAAAGGACAAAAAAGGTCTTGAACCAGAAGCAAGAATTCTACTGTATCCCTCCACACAAAGGCAGAGCTTTGGCTCTGTTAGGCTCATTATTTATTGAAGGGGAAGTGAGTCCAAACTTACTCCATCTTCTACAGTTGGATGTACAACCAGTAGAGAAAAACTATCAGAGAAAGTCAACAAAGAGCTTTCATGAGAAGTTTTGAATAAAGATTTACTTGTCACTCTTAGATTAAAGTACAGTTTTAGAATCTGGACACCAACAGTCAAAAGCACCTGCAGTGAGAAGAACCTCACTGAAATGGTACAAGAGTAAACAGGCAGTCATGTCCTCTGCAGTCTGCAAACACTCACTGTGAGCAGCCATGTCCCCAAAACCCATCCGGAGTCACAGCATACTCACCGCGTTAGCAGGAAAGGCCCTGATCATCACAGCTGTGAACCCTTTGTACAGAGATGCAACTCCTTCCTCTCTGATGAGCTCCCTCAGCACATCTCTAAAGCCATTTGGGTATTTTCCTTCAGGAGCTGAAAGGGATGCACAATGCATTAGCCCAGATGTGTGGCAGTGACAAGGGCTGAAGGATGTGCCATATGTAACAGCTCAGGATTTTCAACAGGTTCGCACTGCTATAGCAAACAAACAAGACAGCTCAGTAAAGGCTCAGTGAACAGAAGTTAGGTGCTCACCATCACCAAAGACTTTACATCATCAAGTCATTGCAAGCAGGGAAGAAAGGAGAACAACTTTTGTCAGGGTTGGAATTCTGAGCTGTTACTTGCACTGCTGATCACAGCTCTCCCAAGAGCTGCACTTAGGTGATAGGAATGTCAGATATAAAAACTGATGAAACTGGTTAATAAGAAAATGATCCTATCACCTGTCCCAGCCAAGAACAGCAAAAGACTGCAAATGAAAAGCACAGGATGTTCTAATGCTGATGTTACATGGATTTGCTGAGGTGTTTTTTAAAAGCTCTTCTACTCAAAAAACAATTTCTTCCTTCTCCTGACACTGCCCTGGGAAATACTGCCCTGGGAAATACTGCCTCTGCCAGTCTTCCGAAGAGGTAATCCACAGATCAGCCCAGTTAAACAGAACCACAATGAACCCACATCACCCACACAGCAGCACTAGGGACTGGCTCAGTGGAACAAGATTAAAGCTGTGATGTGTTTCCCTCTTGGCCTTGGTATGGTACAAACAACCACAGCAGCCCTTGCTCAGAGAAACAGAAATGAAGTTTCCTGCACGGATTATCATGATTTGTGACTCAAGAAGAATGGTCACTGTCCAGTGGAGAGTTGAGTCCACAGAGACGATGGGGAGCCTTAACAAAAATATTCATTGACAGGATTGGCAGAAAAACCAACGAAAAACCTGTCAAACTCTGCTGAAGCACAAGGCCTGGGGCCATCTTCACTGTAATTAGGCCACAGACATAAAAGAGCAGAGCTGCCAGTCCAAAAGCAATGCTCTCAGCAAGTCACGCCCTGTTACTATAAACTGCAGATAGCATAGGCTACAATTTATACAACTGTGTCTGAAGTGAAATAACAAAACCTCTCAAAGAATTACATTTGTAATAAAACAGCTATGACAATTCTATAATTATGAGTTCTATGCTTAGGTTTCAAATCAGGTACCTCAAATCAGGATCACTATATTATCAGAGAAGCAGAAACAGAGCAGTCCAGCCTGATGTACCAAAAATTTATGAGGAAACCAACTAGAATGCTAGGAACACCCTTGGGTTTTTCATGCACTTGTCTCAAGCAATGCTCAAGACATGATTCCTCCCAGAAGGCATCTTCCATCACTGCCCAGCCCATTCCCAGGAGCACCACACTGAGTGTGGCTGTGACACACTGGAATGCAACTCACCGGTCTGGAAACGGGATTTCAGCACATCTGGTGGAATGGCAACTACCCAGTTGAAGATCCCAGCCAGGCCCCCAGCAAAGAGGATCCTAGGCACACTGAGGTCACTCACACTGTGGCAGGATCAGAGTGGGGTGGAGGAAAAAGTAAAAGAAAAAGATAAAAAAAGGAAAAAAAAAGTCCAACTCATTGTTTTGACTAAGGTGACAATCAAAAAGACAGCCTGGCTGGCAGCAGAGACAGAGGGCAGTATCTGAACAACCTTTCCAAGATGGACCAACTCTACCCTAAAGATTCAAATATTTTTATTCAGCAGCACACACACACATGCTCTGGGGAAAAAGAAACCAAGCCAATCAACCAAGCAAGCCCCCACAGAAAATTCAACAAAGCCTCTCAGCATTTTGTGCACATACAGGGTTGAAAGTAAAGAGACCTACTTTAAGTATTCCTTACTTGGCTAATAAGATCCAAAGTGGAAGCTGAGAGAAACTCAGAGTATTATTTTAATTTTCAGTTAACCCCAGACCAAAACAGCTCAACTCACAAGATGAGCAACCTTTTTTTTTTTTTTTAATTTGTTTAGATACTGCTCTAAATCTCTTTGTAACTGAGGAGATTAATCAGCAGTGTCTGGGAAGTTCAGAAAGTGATGACTGTGAGATTTCACTGACCTCTTTCCCTCAGGGGTCAGAATGTTCTTCAGCCACTCGTACGTCATGAAGTACATTCCACTGGCCGGGACGTCTGGTGGGTAAACAACAAAGGCTGTGAGGAGTGGGAAACCAAAGGAAGCCCAGGGGCACACCAGCCCCATGCCAGCCCAGCAACACCACTAAGTACATCCAGATTCCTTTTCTGAACCTCTTCTACAAACAAAATAAAAATCTGCTGCTGCCCTAGACAGAGGAGTCTGAACTTTCCCATGGAGAGCAGGTGCTAAAGGCAAGAACTGGGAAAACAACGATTCTGTCAGCAGCCTTTCAAACCAGGCTGTAACCTGGTTACATTACACTAATGATGAGAGAGCTCTAAATTGTCCAAATTGCTGCACAACACATCACAGCAGCGCAGAAACTTCATGAATTTTGCACACTATTAGTTCTAATGATTCGATTCAGGGATTTTTTTTCTGCAGTTGATGGGTCTTGTTGTGGGGTTTTTTTTTAAGCTACTCTCACAGCCTATTCTTAACCCATACCTAAACCGGAGAACCAGCCCCTGTCCAGGGACACTGCCAGAGTTACAATGCCAGAGTTACACTGCAGGCTGCTACACTTGTGTGAGAAGCAGAGGGTAGAACAAAGTCCTAAACTGAAGTAACAAAATAAAATTTCAGTTTTTCAAAGGGGAATTACTGAAATACGTAAAGGATTCTGGGTCTGGCACAATTACTTAGTTGTTGTTGTATTGAGAGAGGGGTCATGACATCCCAGTCCAAAATAACCCAGACTCAAAAGGGTAGAAAGCATAACTGCTGCCACCACATATTTTAAAGCAGCCAGTATTATACAGCAACAGTCACAGACAGGCACAATCCTTCTCTCAAGGAGAAAAAAAAAGAAAATAATTAAAAAAAAAAAGCCCACTTCTGTACTTTTCTCTTCTCTTTGTTCTCTCTGCTCCTCTCCTGAAGTCTCTCATTCCTCTTGGCTTCTCAGATCTTAATTATTTCCTATATCCCTCTGATCCTTGTCATCTAATCTCTTCCTCACTCACTGAGAATCTCATGTTTATTTCTCAGGCCCTTTGAGGCACTGGAGTAGCTCTGCAGACTGAAAAAAAAAAAAAAAAGGAAAATGGGTGACACAGCCCCTCCAGTTGGCTAAAGGAACAGTGAGATCTCCCACACTGTGTCAGACTTGTTATTCTGCAGTCCCCCCGCAGCAGGGACCGGGACAGCCCCATCCCTTACCTCTCATGAGGGTCAGCACTGTCCCCTTGTACACGCCCCGGATCCCAGCCTCACGGTACAGCTGCTTGGCACAGTCCAGGGAGCCTCTGTATTTGGTTTCACCTGTAGCTGCCTGGATCTGCAGGATTAAAGTGAGAGTTTCTGACCAGTGAAGGTTTCTGGTTGATGTAGAATCATTCAGCCAAGGGTTAGAAAGCCACACGTGTGTTTCCAGAGAGGAAGGAGCACACACTCCTGCCTACGGAACCTCTGCCTCACTTCCTCAAGCAGCTCTCACATTGAAGCTGAGGCTGCGGTTACCACTCCACGCAGAGGAGAGATTCTCCTTTAGTTTTCCACAGTGTAAGTTTGAAACAACTCGAGTCAGTTAGGTAATTCCACACTGACAAAAAGTAGTCTTCAAATAGTTCAGTGAACCATTTGTATGTGTATAAAAGCTCCCATGATAATTTCCTGTCTGTCAGAACTAACATGTGACCACCCGTCACCATATTAACAGAGTTCAACACAGTCTGAAACAAGCAGAGCTTCCCACACCTGCTAAAGATGTCATTTCATTTGTTCAGGTTTACATTTTCCAACAATACTTTAAAACCCCCGCAGGAGGTGCAGAGCTAGCAGCCACCCAAATGTCAGAACACTGTTTTGAAATGAATTCCTTAGCTCTGCACGGGGAACTGTCAAAGTAACAGAACTTCTTTACACCAGAAAGAGTCTCATGATCTTGCAGGCTTACACTTTTTTTTAGGAAAAGTTTCATTCAGAAAAAACTGACTTTTCCATACTTTGAAGTGGACTGAGGCATCCACAGATGCCTCATATAATGCCCCATAGCATAAGGCTTGTGCTCTGTAAAATGAACAGAGCAATTAATGCTGTGTGCACTTATACTGCCATGGTGAGCTTGTTTAATGCTTCTTCGTGACACAGCTGCATTAAATGACAGTTGTCTCAGTCCTGTCAAAAACCAGAACAGAGTAAATGCACTAACCAAAGAAATTCCTGCTACGGAAAGACAAGACCCCTAAAAATTCCCATCACCACCATCCAATGCCTTACCTGTAAAAGGCACTTGATTCTCTCTCCTGGAGCCATGATTACTGTTGTGAACACTCCTGACAACATGCCAGCAGCAAACAGCTGAGGATATCTGCCCCAAGGAAACAGAAAAGACCCTAACACAACACAGCACACAGGAAACGAAGGGCAGAAAGACCCCTGCATCACCAGATTATGCTGTTCCACATGAACATGGCAGTGGAACTTGAAATGCATCCACTGCTTTCAATCAGTGCAGAAGTGCCTTGTCAATGCACAATTAGAACTAAACATTTAATATCTCTAGGACTCAAAGCACTGGTTCCTACAGCAACCACAACTCAGCTCTTCATATCCATTCTATTTGCTAATATTCCTTCTACTTGCATTTTTTGCTATAGCACTCCCCATTCATTTTCATTCCCAACAGTCTCTTCCTCCTCCAGTCTCCCATACTCTTCTCAGTGACCCCAGATTCCACACATATTCCTGCTTCTACAGCCAGAAGTCTCCTCTCCATAACCTCTCACTCCCTCACTCCTTCAGTCTCTGCCATAGTCGAGTCTGTCCTACCAACCTGCCATTATCCCACACATTCTGCACCTGCTTTCATGTGGCAAAGTATCCATGACAAAAATCCCTTAAACAAGCTGAGTTTCTCCATCACACAACAGCCTCCTGCTACCTTCCCTAGTAAGATGACCTACCATCTCAATTTAATCAAATTCCATACCTCCTCCTTCTCTCCACTTGCTCAAGAGATGGCATTCCATTCCAATTCTTACACCTTTCTCTACTAAAATTCCCACAGTATCTTCCAGACCACTCAGACCTCCCTCACCACTCCACATGCACCTCCTGCTTAAACTAATCTTTGAGGTTTTTAGCTCACCTTGGGATTATTCAGGCCCAGAAAAAGCAGGACAGGCTCTTCAGGTTTCTATCCATCTTCTTCCTTCCACAACTTCCCTTCACAATCAGCATGGGGAACCACAACCATCTTGCCTGCCTCTGGACCCATAACCAAAGCTGTCTCGAGTCTGACCTTTATTTTTGGGTCTCATGTCCCAAGCACACTGACCTTCATTGTGGCAGGTCTGCACCCACAGAACAGCTCAGCTGGGCACAGTGACAGTACACACACTGTTTGTTCTTTTCCACTGCTCTGCTTGAGAGGAATTATACATAAAGGCTCAAAAAACTGAACTGTCCTTGTCCAGCTTGCTCCTCAAAACTTCCTGTTGGTACCATGTGTATGAAACACAAGGCACTGAGGTGATCAGGCTGCTGGGAATAAGTTCATGGCGCATTTGTTGTTCAGTCCCTACTGTTCCCCTGGCCTTTCCCTTCAGTCCTGCCTGCATGAGGACACTGCCATGGTATAACAGAAGGTACGTGAGCAGTTGTCCAGCACCTCAGCACTGCTTCCCTCTGAGCAATGGGGGCCGTGTTGGCAGTGGCTCGTGTTGCAGGGCCAGGTGTGCTCACACCAGCCCTGTGCAGGCAAGGCTGCAACAGAAACCAAAACACTCCACCCCAGCTGGCTCCACACAATGGGCTCCTGTTTTCTGACAGAACTCCTACCTAGCACACAAATAATGGGATAAAATGTTGCTAAGCTACAGCCCAGTCCCTGTAGAGCTGTAAATAACAGCTCAGCAAACCCATTACAGGAGTACTTTATGGGTGGGAGGCTTTCTTCATCCACAGGTTGGCTTGTAGAAAGCCACACCAAGTTTTCTCAGCTTCCTATTGCTGTTCCTGAAGGTCA
This sequence comes from Ifrita kowaldi, assembly GCA_013398055.1. Classification (NCBI taxonomy): domain Eukaryota; kingdom Metazoa; phylum Chordata; class Aves; order Passeriformes; family Cinclosomatidae; genus Ifrita; species Ifrita kowaldi. The sequence continues at coordinate 98,599 of VZRS01006935.1, forward strand.
GGCATGCCTGAGAGGAGGGCTGCTCATAAACACCTCTTTTCAGAAATAACAATAAAACATTTTTATGGCTTTTTTCATATCCTAATGAAGGGACACGGGAAGATGCATAACTAACAGGAAAAAGAGAATCAGGGCCATGAATGTTGTCAAGACTGCTTGACCATGAATTTATTGCTCCCATAGTTTCTGTTAATAGCAAGACTGTTGGCAGGCAATCATTATATAACTCTCACTGTACTCATCTAAACCGGAATTGTTCCTTAATGACTCCTTCTTGCGTAGAAAGGGAATTGCATCGCACCTGCCCACACAATGTCTGTTTTTAGCCTGTGCTATCAGTCCCACGCTTCCAGAAGCATTAAAACATGAGTGTTTTATTTTTTAGAACTATATTTATAACCTAGGAGAAGACACAAATTTACACCACAACTCAACGTGTGACAATACAGTAACAGCCTCAGGACGCCTTTCCCAACCGTCTGATTAACCAGGAACTCACGTCAAAACATCATCAGGTTTTCTCTGCTGGAGTCTTTTTCCCAAGCCAAATCCAAAGAAGCACACAGCATACATGGGTGTCACTCCAATGATAGGAGCTGCCATTCCTCTATATAAGCCTCGGACTCCCTGCAAGAAACATTATCACAGGAATTACTTGGTTTGGCATAAACTTTGCACATATTTCAACTTGTTGAGAAGAGAAAGGTGACAATCCAGGATAGGATCCATCTAACAGTCAAATTGATCAGAGGAATGAAGGGGTTTATTGTTCATTTGCAGTTATGCATGTTTAGCTGAGGTTCAGGGATTGCTGGAGAGGAAAGTTATCCTTCCTGGGAAACACTGGCACCACGAATGCCCTTCTATAACAATACTCATCACCTGCACGTGCATCTCAAGTACGAGGAAGTGAAGTTAAAATCCACCTGAATAAGAGCCTTAATGGATTATGTCAAGAGAGAACGCTCTCAGCTGCACATAGAAATGCACCTGTGTTTTATTGGAAACTTGTCAAATGCAGTACCGTAAAATCCTGACACTGAACTTGAGAACGCTGAAACGAATGCACTCTTTAACTAAAGGAAGAGCCAGGGAGAGCAACCTGAATTCCTTCACTCCCCACATGAATTCACTTTGGCACAGGTTCAAGAGCAAATTATTTTTTGTTTCCTACCCTAAGTCAAAACTTTTTTCCCACACAACATCACATTCCTGACGTTTCCCTTTATGGACTGCACATATGAAAAAATTCTAGTGCAGACCCCAGCAGCTGTATTTATTTCATTTCTCTTGCCTTTAAATCGAACTTTTTTTCAATAAAAAGGAGAGTTATCTTCCTGGATAAAGGCAAGACACATAAATTAAATATTTTCTGGTCTGTGCACCCCTTTCTTCCCCCTGCTCCAATAAACCAGTCCATCCCAGTACACGCTGAAGTCTTACAGGCACAATTTGCTCTGCCATGAAATTGCACCTGGCTGAGAGATCAGCCACTGCTGCTCAACCTCCCCATGAGCAATGGGAAGCAAAAAACCTCTCTTGGCAGAGGTTTAATAGTTTTCCTTACAGAAACGGATGAGTAGTGAGTAGGTGTAGAGAAGCAGCACTGCTTTTGAACTTCCCATCACAAGGCTATTATTATGGCTCAGCTCTGACGTCCGTGCTGCAGCAGGGGTGTTAAAAACTGCCAGGGATTCAGAGCTGGCATAGCATTCCAGTCCTTTGTGGGAGAGACCAGGGAAACAAGATTTGCTTTGGTTATATAACAACCTGTTAATACCACAATGGAAGTGGATTTCAGATTTGAGGCAGATCTTTCATTTAACAGGGAGTTACCTAACAAGATCCAGCAGTTAGAAATGAGACTTCAAGAAAGCAGAAAAACAGCTGGGCTTTACAGCCATTGTTTCCAAATGGTAAAGAGCTGCTGAGAAAACTTCAAAAGCAGAAAACTGGAGTGTCTGTCACTTAAAGACTTTAAATCAAGGCTGTGTGCCTTTCTAAAAACAAAACAGACTAGCTCAACAACATGATAATGATGATTCAGGAGTAAAAAAACACTGTCCACCTTCTAGAGAAGGTTGAACAGCTACTATAATTGACACTCTGCTCTCAAAAAAAGAGAAAAAAATCTATAAATTAATTATTCTCTGCCTTCTCGTAGGTGGCATAACACCTTATAGAAGAAAGTAGAAGTACTGCTTGTATCAACAAAAGTCATTACATATTTTAGGATTTCCAGAGATGACTCCAAATACCAGCGAGATTTCACCAACTACAACAAGGCCAAAAATCAACTGCCAACATTCACTCCAGTCTATAACTTCAGATATTAATATCATGCTATTTTGAACCAAAAACATTTCTTAGCAAAACAAAGAGACATGTATCTGGAGCACGTGCACGCTAAGTATTCCCCAACCTTCGTAATCTCCTTAAAAGTGTTAATTAGAATCAATTTAACTGATAACGCAGGAATTGTATGGACTCTGGGGGGCACACGATTCCATTCCTGACACGTACAGAAACAACTGGTATATCTGGCAGGTGTCACAGTACCTCTCCAACAAGAGTCTTTCTGAAGCAGTCAAATGTCCCAGAATAGAGTGGGGCCTGGCCAGGCTGTGGCTTAGGCTGGGTTTGCAGTCTGACCTAGTAAGAGAGAGAGGAAAACATTATTTTATTAAATATTACAATCTTTGATTCACAGAACCCCTCTGGCTATTACGGAGTATGTTTTGTGACTGGACCTGAAGATATTGATAGAAATATTGACATAATTTTAGCCCTTTGCAGAAGAAAAGAGGTTGAATTTTAATGTAATGAGTAGTTAATGCATTTAACTAATTAATTGCTGGGATGACGTCCGGATGACGACCCCAGCTCCCTCTGGACGCTGAGTTGTGCTCCCACAGGGTCACTACTGGCCTCCCCCTGGCGCAGGGGCACGGGGTCCCGCCGCAACACGGGGTTGGCGGGAGCATCCCAGCTGCCAACTCCTTCCAGCACCGGGACACCGACGCTCTTTTCCCGATTTTTCACTTTAAACCGGGATTCCGAGACGCCCGGCCGCCACGCCGCCAGGGGGCGCGCTATAGCCCTACAGACACCCAGCCCAGCCTCCCCGCGGCGCATACCGGAAGCTCCGTCTCCCGTGCAGTGCCTGCCGGGAGCTGTAGTTCTGCCAGAACGCGCACCGGGACCAGCGCCGCTCCCGCGCAGTTCCTGCCGGGAACTGTAGTCCACCCCCCGCTGCCACGGACCGCACCGAGCACCGGCTGCCCCCCTCCCGCGGCTGCGCCCCCGGGCGCCCCGCGCCATCTCACCTTGATGGTGTCCAGCGGGTGCCCCACGAACACCAGGCAGACGCCCCCGAAACCGCCAGCGAAGAAGTTCTTAAAGGGGCTGATGGGCTGCGGCTGCTTCGCCATGGCGGCGGCGGCAGCGGGTGAGGAGCGGGACTGGGACCGGGATCGGGGCGCTGCGTTCCTGCCGAGCCNTCCCGCCCGAGCCAATGCCGCCCCTCCGCGCCGCGACCTTTAGCCCAGTGCGGGGCACGCCGGGAGGCGGGCGTGGGGCGGGCCGGGACCGCGGCGGTGCGAGGGGCCGCTCCCGGCGCTGTCACCGCGCGCCGCCACCGNCCGCCCGGTAAGTGCGGGGCTGGGCCGTGCCGTGCCGTGCTGGGGGTCCCGGCGGGGCCGTGCTGGGGCTGGGGCGAGCCCGGCGGGAGGGATATGAGGCCGCTTCTCTGTGCCCAGTGCTGAGCTCGGCGCTCCGCCCCGGCAGAAGCCGCAGCCCGGGAGCTCTCGAGCTCCAGGCGGCCGTGCGAGGGCCCCTCCTCGCCCCGCCGCCGTTCGGGCTTTCCCCGCACGGCTTCTCTCCCGCGGTGTTCCCGCGCTGCTCTCCCACAAGTCTGCGGCGCTCTGGCTGTGCGGGACAAGCGCAGGGGCTGGTCTCGCACGCATTCCAAAAGAATGGACCCGAGGTGATTTAAATGCGCTGAGTACCGCTCTGCCCCAGCCCAGAGATGCCGTGGAATACGTAGGTACCCCTAAAACAACTCGTTAAAAGCGGTGGTAGGTTGGAAAGGGCAGGAATGAAACGGATCAGATGAGTTGGGAAGGACAAGGCAGCCGTGATAGTGTGAACCAAGACTGGCAAGAGGAAGGAAAGCAGGCAGTTCACGGGGGGAGTTTGATACAGCTGCGAGGAGGTCCCTGCAGAGTCATCTGTGGTGAAAAGGATAGGGCCTCTTCTGGTTTCTCGGTCTTGGATGAAAAAAGCCCTACCAAAAAACAGTGGAGAAGGAACGGCGAGGTGTGCAGTGCATATGTGAGGAGGCAGTTGGGGATGATCCACAAATTATGGGTTTGGGTGACATAGATGAAGGTGCAATTAGCATTGATAGCCAGCGTGGAGCCGAGGCTGTGGATGGTTTCAGGGAAGAGGGAGAGTGTTAGCCTGTCTAAAGGTTACGTGGATAAGGAGTTCAGGAGGTAGACTTGAGTTGCACTTTCTCTGTTTCAGATAAATAAAGAGGTGAAAGAAGAAAAAACCGTATGAAATGGTTGTGAAATATCAACAGAAAAAGAGGAGGAGCATTCTCCAATTGGAGGAGTCTCCGCCAAAAGAGTCATTAGAGGAGTCCCACAAGGGTAGGCACAGAAGGCAAGAAATAAGAAAAGAGTGTTGTAGTTGGATAAGGAATGAGGTGGGATCCCATAATATGTTGGCATGATGGAAGGCATTTTGAAGGTATTTTGTTTCAAAAGACCTTGTTAAGAATTGTGTTGCAAAGCAGGAGTCAGGGAAAGGGCATCACTGTTGGAGGAGACAGCAGAGGGTAGGGGTGGGTGTGTTTAGGAGTTCCTGCTGGTGACTGGGGAAAGAGAGTTGACTAAATTGTATCAGTGTTAGTAAAGATACAGGAGTATCTTGGATAACAGTGGTAAAGAAGGACCTCATCCTCCCTTCGGTAGGAAAGTGATCTAAGTATCGTTTAAAATTTTATAATTTGGTCTTGGGAGTTATGGTAATTATTTAATCTAAATAATCCTTGCTTTTTTGACCCTATCGTTTGATCTTAACACCTTTATTGTTTTAAAAATTAGTGCTATCAAGTAGTAGCTCTGTCTTGTGTTTGTATTCAGAGAGTTTGATTTGGACATTGGGCTGAGCATAGGTGAGGTGAGTTTTGTTCCTGGTTTTCCAAGTACCCTCCTTTGCTTTGTCCACAGAGCATATGCCTTATCCTTCCTCTCCCTCACTTCTGTCAGTGTGGCGTCCAGTTATTTTGGAAGTGAGCTCTTTCCTAGAATGTTGGGACAGGAGTCACAGAAGTCACCCAGTCCTGCAGACTGTTTTCTCCTTGATGAATCCATGTGTCCATTTGCCCCTGCAAACAGTTCCTCTGTTTGCTCACAAAACTGTGCTGGTGGCACAGAGAGACATCTCTGCCCTCCTTTGACCCCCTCCCCAGTGAGTGGTGTGTAACTGGGAGGTACTGGACAGGCCCATTATTCTACCTGGATATCTACAAACATCTCACTGCTTGGATGTGACTTCTCATGTGTTGGAATAGCAGAGGACCCAGTCTTTTCATGATTTTTTTTCTCTCTCTAGAGTGTGGAATGATCTGAGTGAGTTTGAGAAGTTCCCTGGCCTGTGAAACTTCCTCAGGCTTTGTGATGGCTGAACAAAGCTGTTGCACACTGGGCTGTCGATAGTTGACAGTGGGGTTAGAGGCTCAAATAAGTCATTGTTTTAACATAAGTTTTAGCAGGTAAAGATCCATTGCTTCTTTTATGCAGGAGCTCATTGTCAAAGCAGATTAAGCCCAGGCCCTAAGCAGGGTGGAGGGAGGGACAAGGGTTTGCCTTGTGTTTGCCAAATCACATTTCACATCTGTCTCTTTCCTGTATGGAGAGATTGTGTGTCTGTTCCTCTGAAGTCCTGTGGAAAGCAGTGCTATAAATTATTTGTGTGCTACGTGTGCTGTGGATAGCTAAGGAATCAAGAGGCAAATGAAGGGAATGAAGACCAGAATTCAGGGGGTAGTGTAATTAGGTACTAGTCTTCAGCCTCTCTGGAGGTTTGTATCTCCTGAACTCACTGAAGTCCCTCAAATTAATTGTACATCACATCTCTTCCTGGTTATTCTCTGCTGCCTGGTCAGGTGACTGGAAATAGAAAACAAATGAGTTGAGGAAAAATAATGAAAATTTATGGTTGAGATTTCCTGTACTCTAAAGTCAGGATTCTCAAAGCTTGATTATGGTTTCCCCAGCAGCTACAAATTGCAATACTGAGGGAATATATTTGAGTAGCAGAGCTGGCAACATAGGAATGCAAAATGGGAATGTATTTAAGGAACCAGATACATGCTGCTTGTGGAAAATAGAGCTTTGATTTTAATATGTGGTTTTGTATGTAAAATTTTGTTACAGCATTGTTTTAATTCTTTTGTATTTAATTTATTGTCTCTAAATAATTCTGTTAAATGGAAATGAGATGACCATAATTCAAGGTTGATTCGTGCTTTACTGCTGAATCTTTCAGAGCACAAATTCATATGGTTCAGTTACACAAGCAGAAGGTTTGTAGTTCAGATAACTATCAGACATGTGAATTTTCCAAAACAAGTGAGGATCTTAAAAAAAAAAAGTCAGCTGTTCTGATTCTTCTTCAATAGCAGCTGTCAACACCTGAGCATTTCTACATTCAGAAGGTAGTAAGTGTATATTGAGAAGGCAATAAAATGAGAGAATTAATTTTATTTTCCCCTTCAGATATAAGGCCCAAGCCACATCACATCCAATAGAACCAGTTTAAAGGGATGAACTAGTTTCACAATTTCTTTTGAGATGGTATTGAAGACTGTTAAATTGTGTGCATGTGAGAGATCTGTTTGCTGGTCTTATTTTCCTAAGTCCTGCTTAATGTCTGTGGTTCTGAAGCAATATGGATTTGTACAGAATATCACAGGTTGTGCAGCATATCACAGTTTGCCTTTCTAGCTACTATGGTCATAGTTAAGAGGTTTGTGTTTTTCCTGTTAATTAAATGGATAGGATACTGTTCTTCAACACTTCAGGCTGTTGATAAAAAACTTTGTCATAAATTCAGTTTTATCTCTGAGAAGATCAGAGAAGTAGTGAAGGTTATGCAGCCAGTTTCCAAATGTCAGAAGTCTCGGGGCCTGCACTGGGGGCTAGGATGCAGTGTAATAACCCAATCTCCAAGGATTTGGACCTGTCCTGTGAGAGCAGCCTTGGCTTTGTAGGTGCAAGAGTCACAATGGATCCAGACCAGGGACATGCACAGCAGAATCCTCTTTACTGGGCCGTTGGGTTGGTCCTGGCTTTTTGATCACCTGTTTGATGTTGACATGGCTCCTCTTACAATTTCTTAGGCACAGAAAAAATTGTTTTTCCTCCCTTAGGAGACAGAGCTCAGATGAATTCAAAAGAACGATAAAGTTTGGAGGAAACAAAAGAAGCTGCGCTTGCTTTCCTGGTCTGCAGTTTGGCAGGGCATTAAGATGTCCGTGGACATGAACAGCCAGGGCTCTGACAGCAATGAAGAGGATTATGACCCTAATTGCGAGGAGGAGGAAGAGGATGAGGATCCTGGGGATATTGAGGATTATTATGATGGGGTAGCTAACGACGTGGAGCAGCAGGGAGCAGATGCCTTTGATCCAGAGGAATATCAGTTCACCTGCTTGACTTACAAGGAGTCGGAGAGCACTCTGAATGAGCACATGGCCAGCTTGGCTGCCACGTTAAAGGTGAGGAAAGGTTTCTCCATTAACACAGGTGTAAGACAAGCCTGTGGTTGAACAGGCAAATGCTGAGAATACAGTTTGTAATAAAAGCTGTGGCAACATTGCTGTTATGGGGGGTTGGAGGAGCATTATTGAAGGTCCCTTGTTCAAAACTGACTCAAAGGTTTACAATTATTATATACTGGTTCTGGGGCCTGAAAAATCTTCCTTACTGAATGTTGATTTTTTTTTTTTCCTGAGCTGAGCTTCATGACCAAAATTCCTGAGTTATAGCTCTTTGCATTAACACAATGCAAAGAGGATATATAGAAAAGAAACAAATCAAACCATAAATGGTGCAGTTTGGTACACCTGTGTTTGAGAAGATAACTGACAAATAGGAAGACATGCTATAACTCTCTAATTCTAACAAAAACACTTTTTTTGGTTGGTTCTGAGAGAATAATCATGGACTTTCAAAGACAGATCAGCTGTCATGCCAGCTATTAACCCTACTGTTGCAGTGACAGCAGTTCAAGTACAATGAACTTGCCAGATCTTGGGACGAGTGTGGCTTAATTCATTGTCACAGAAAAGTCGTACTCAGAGTCAGCTCCATGGTATTATGCTCAATAAGACTTGTGAAGTTTTCTTTCTCTTTTTGTAACCAATTACTGTAGTGTCAGTCAAAAGAGGAGGTAGGCCAGACGAAAGCAGAGTTTTCTAAGGTGTAGATGTGGACACTGGGTTGAAATTGCTGCTGCATCAACTTTGTAACAAACCTGTGTTCTAGTCTTCTAGTGCTTGCTCTTCTCTGGAGCAGCCCCTGAAAGCAGGACAGGTGATGTCTGCAGCTTGTAAAAAACCCATGTTGGGTGGGTTTTGATTCCAGTTCTTTCGGTCTGAATCCAATCTAATTTTTAAAATGAGAGGGATCTCTCGATCTTTATTTGCACATCAGTGTCTTGTAGAAACAGTATAACCATGAAGCCTGAGGTCTATGGACCGTAAACAACAGGCTTTAAAGGGCACACATAATTTGATGATTTTGCCATCTGTTGTGCTTGTTCCCAGCATTTACCACCTCAAAAAATGAAGTTTTACTTTTTCTTGCTCTTAAACTTGTCTCTGTTATTACTTCAAAATGTGCCTTCTGAGCTCTGAATGCCTGCAGTTCCCTACAGATTGTCAGAAACAGGAGGCAACAGAAAAGTACAAACGAGAATAGTTGGTCAGCACTTCTGATCCAGATGCCAGTTACTCTTGGTTCTTAGCAATTAAGATTTAGAACAGCTTTTCTGTGCCTTATTGTCTGCCTTCAAATGGAACACCCTCCAAAAAGGTGACCCCTACCATATTGTTCTCTTGAACTAAATTACAGAAAGCAATACTTTCAGTCCTTAAAATCAGGCTTCCAGAGTTAAAATAAAATTTTCAGGAGTTCTGAAGGTCTCATTGAGCATATATTATAGTTGCCCAGACTATACCAACCTGCTAGCTCAAATCTCATCCCAAATTGGACCCAAAGAGAGAAAATTTAGATTTCTTTTATATCAAGAATATGCCTGCATATTTACTTTTAAAATTAAGTGCTATGCACTTTGGTTTGTCCATGAAAAGATGAAATTGAATTTGAGTAGCAGTTTGAAAAGCTTTGATCTTGTAAGCCACACACTCAGGCTTTAGCCCTTGAAGTGCCACATTAACTCTCTTTTCTCCAGCAGCAGTAGTCCAACAGTTGCACTTTTCTTGGATATCTGTTGTGTATCTGCAGCATTTGCTTTTTGTTTCCTGGCATACTTGCTTACAATTCTTCAACAACCCTGTCTTCCTTCCCCTCTCTGACCCCCAAGGAAACTGGTGATTTTGTTAGTTTTCTGAGACAAAATGGAATAGAAAGAATTAGTATTGAATTAGCAAGCATAGAGAAGAAGGAAATGGAATGGAGCATGCTGAAATATTTATCGTCATACAGGGGAAGACTTTTTAAAGAATTTTATTGACTTCTTTTCTATTAATTTGCTTGAGCTCTAAAAACTGCTTTTTCTTTTTATAACTACCTTTCACAATGTTTTGGGTTTCCTTGGATGGTGATGATTGTTCTTTTGGAGCATCTAGTTAATTTTGATTTAATCTCCTTTGCCTTATGATAAATACTGATTACGTGGTGCTTTTTCAGCGTTAGCTCGTATTTAAGGCAGAGTGGTTGCCCCAGCAGGGAAAGCTGAAGGTAAATTAAAGACTGTCTTCAGGAGATACAATGTTGAAGCCAATGGATGACTTGATATCTGAGTGATTTACTATCACAAGAAATTAATAGATTAATATAATTCCCTAAAGCAAATTAAAAACAAATGCAATGAATGGGCTCAAAGCTGTGTTGCAATGTTCTGCCCCTGTCTGTTGTCATTAGGTGATTCACTTTCTGAAGGTTAAACCTGAGGGCACACACACATGTATTGAGTGGGTTTTTTTCTCTGTGGTATACTGTCTACACACTTTAAAGACCAGAAACAGAATTTCAGAGCTTTACATCTTCATATTTGCAATCCGCGCTGTTAGTGGCTAATAACAGTTTAAATAGATAGTATTTCATTTGCTCTGCTCATTAACCCTCAACGTTTGTTTTTCAGACTGTTTTGCTCAGCTATTTCAGACTGATTGTTAAATTCCTATTTTATTTTAAAGCATGGTGGTAAAGGGTCTTTGGAAACTTTCTTGGCTGTTTGCATTCCCCATGAGTTATAGCTGACCTTATTCTCATTCTTGCTGAAGGCACTGAACTGAGCAAACCTTGCGTTGGCTGGTTAACTTCAGGTCAGATGTGAACACCCTGCACATGATTAAAAGTTTGCATGCAAAATTGAAAGAGAAACTCTTCAACAAAGTGCTTGTGCTTTTTCTATCCCAATTAGAGACAACACTCAGTTAAAATCTAAGGTCTGATAAAAGCATAAGACCCTGCGTGTAGGTAGGTGTATGTCCTTGTATCTCTTACTGTCATAGGAAACCTTTGCCTCAAATTCTTAGGCCTTGCTTTTTGTCAGGTGGGGAAATCTGAATAGAAAAATTAGTGCAAACAAGGCAGCAGTAGACTAAACCAGCTGTGCTGTGTGACAGGCCTGCAACTGCTTTAGTGGTTTTTCCAGAACCATACAGAAGCTAGAGAGATTTAATCAGTGTTACTCTGAAAGTTTCTCCTTAATTTTGATTTTAGTAAGAAGTGTGAGTTCATTGGTTTTCAAGGAAAAGAAGAGGAAATCTTTCCTCCTTGGTTAGTGCTGTTAATACAAAGGTCTGAGGAAGGTTCAGTTAATACCCTGACTAAAATTAGGACAGGCTATCTCTGTTGAAACATGCCAGGAGAAAATCTTGAATTAATACCCAAAACTGTGTTTTTCTGACCAAAAGGCCTGTAAATTGAAGTAGGTCACTTCTAATTCCTCAAAAGGTCACTTGACCGCAGTCAACACTTGCGAAGGACAATGCTCTCGAAAGCAGAGTGGCCTGTATTGCCTGCAGACCAGCAAATGAATTCACAGCAGTTCTTTTTAAGAAATAGATATAATTATAAGATACAGTATCTTTCAAAAATAATTAATTAAAACGGTATAGTAGTAACTTTGCTTTTGAGATAACTCTGTCAGTTGTCATTGAGTGATTGTGGGTCCTGAAGTGGCTTATCAGTACATGCAAACAGTGTGATACTCAGCAGTTGTACAAACAAAGCTGACCCTGTCACTGGCAAGCAATTAAGTGTATGATGATGTCATATTGTTTTTGTTTGTGAATGACGCTTCCTGGCTCTGCTGAGGGTCTCCATACATGTCTGGAGTATCTGTAATGTTTCAAATAACTGGCAGTAGTTTCTCTGTTTCAGTGGTGAGGTGGATTTTTCTAGTGTTAGCTTTTTTTTTTTTAATTGGTGTTATAAACCATCAGATAAAACAATTGCAATTAGAATTTATGAAAAAAAAAATTACCTTGACTTTAGGTCTTAGCTGATTGTCAGTCATGAGGAAGCTGTGATGTTTCTGCACATGCAAGCTAGCAAGGGAAAATAGTTGTGTTGTTTCACAGGCAATTGATACTGAAGTCTTTCCACTAAAACCAAATGAATTGTAAGACTGAAGAACTTATACTTTTCACTTCACTAATTTCAGTAATCTGCTAATATTTATCAGAGAGCAAAAAGCTTACTCCCTGTGCTTCCTGAAATTACAGCTGGTGATGTGGGCTTTTTTAGCCATGTCCCTTGAAGAGTAAACCTTGGTAGATGCAAGAAGTACTTGATATCATGACATAATTCTGAATCTGTTAATCCATGTTATCACTACTGATCTTTCATAGATAGACCAGTTTTTCGTATGTTCTGGCTCACCATCCGGATGTGCATGTTTTCATGGAACCAGATTAGTAACTGCTCATGAAAACACAGCCCTCTGAGGCTGCTGCACGCACTCGAATTGCGCTGACACAGAGCAGTTAGTTTGTAGAGCTGTTTGGTGAGTGCTGGCAGTGCTCCTTTGCAAATACCATCTCCAGCAAACGCAGGGTCATGTGCATATAGACTGGCAGCCCACGTGAGCAGCCCTTCCCAAAGGAGCCTGTTCCTTGCAATCACAAAGTGTCTGTAAAGAGCCACATGTCAGGACCCTGGTGTGTGCCCCGCTGTACCGCTATTCAAACCGTGGCCCAGAGTGTGCTGTGGGGTGCTGCTTATCTGAACCAACCTGCAGTGCTGCAGTGTCATCCTTTCAGTGCCATAATGACTTCATGGAACTTTATGCAATGTAAAATGGCAGGATTAAAGCCTTGCTGTGCCTGAGTACCTCACGTGCAGGAGAGGAATTAAAGCCCCTTGAACTATTAAAATTCATGTACATAAGAACAGTTTCAAAAATTTATGTTCCAAGTTAAAGTCCGTGAGCACCAACATTGGTAAGTATTAGTAAGCAGTAAATATTTAAATATAATTTATTATAAATGGTAGAACCTGATAGGCAAATTTGACTTTTTCACAGAACCCCTGTGGTGCTGTTTGGCAAAGATAACACACTATTTCGAAGTACCCTTAAACCCCTAGATTAGTCAGGACATGCAGGTTTATATCTGTACCATGTTCTGTGTTTTAACACCAAGCCAACATTATGTGGGACATCCAGTCTGAAGCTGGACCCCTTAGGAGCACTGGCATTTGAGACACAACTTTATCCTTTACCCGCTTCTTGTTCCCAAACAGAAAGCTCCTGGAAGTTCTGCTATGTGAAAGTTGGGTTTTTGCCTACAGATTCACAATGCCTATACTTCAGTAGTATCAAGAGGGCATAAGTGTGTCTGTAACTTCAGTGTAACTGTCTTCAGTGTATTTTGTTTTAGCTCATAAAAATCTTTTTGTTTTTTAAAAATGTATTAAGTTTCTGTTGACTTTCGGTCAGCAGAATAAGAGAGCTGGCTGGAGATCCCAGACCTTACAACCTTGTGACACCTTCCTGGAGTCATTTGAGGAAAGAAAACAATTTTGTTACTTACTGCTCAGGACTGCTGAAATTCTCAACTTGACTGGAAAAATGAGCCACAAATGTGGAGGGTGATTATAGCCCACACATTTCTTTGTGATTCACACCTTAAGTGTATCTTACAGCCAGTATGACTCTGCAGTGAGCAAAAAAATCTGTTTGCAGCTGTTGATGGGTGTGATCTTGGTGGGAGGTAGAGGCAAGACATAAGTCATTAAAAATGCCAAAACAATCTCTCAGTAACTGTTTTATGTTGCAAGCTTACAGCTGGCCATCATGATCACAGGACCAGCATGAAGCAGCTGAACACTTTGCCCAATTTGTGCTGTGCCTATTTAGGATGGTGCAGCAGAAACAAGCAGTGTTGTGCTCTGTGAAACACTGTTTTGTAAAGCAGATGTTCCTCCTCTTCATCTTTGTATAACAAAAGAAAAATGCCCTTAGAGCTGGGGTTGTTGAATGAAGGACTCTGTTATTTGGGACTGAGCAGGGATTACTCACTGCAAAGATACCTAAGCCCTGCTCCACTGTGGCTGTGTGCACACACCAGTGCTCCCAGTTTGAGCCACTGGTCACAGTTGTGTGGATTCAGGTTATGACGCTTCTTCCCTGTGCACCTTGTGAATCATCCTCTCTCTCAACCAGAAGGAATTGTCCACTCTTCCTGTGTTTTGCTGGGAAAGCACCTCGGCGGGGGCTGTGCGGTGGGGTGCGTTGCTGGGTGTTGGCAGCATTCAGGGAGCACAGTGCAGCGTGTGCTGGGCACTGGTGCTCTCACACTGTGTTACTTTGGAAAGAATAACTGCAGGGAGGACAGCTGGGGAGTCTCACGTCAATCTTATATCCGTGTGCTGTCTTACAGCTTTCTTGCTGCATTTCTTTCGCTCTAAATCTTTCAAAGAAGGGATCTCATAGCTGTTTTGTAATAATGCCTTCTGGCATACCAGCTTGCTTAAATGTTTCTGTTCTTTTAATATTTATTTCTGAATTTCCTCAGGAAGAATAGCCTAACAGCTTGAGAAATACGTACGTTGAGATTTCCTAGCTGAGTCCTACTGATCCTGTTTGTTGGCAGCTGCAGCTGAAATTGTTGCTGTATTGTGTAGGAGAGCGGGTGGATTAAAGCAATGTGTAAATGTGGAGAAAGATCCAGAATTTAACCCCAGATCCCATTTCTTCAGTGTGTGGCCAACTACATTATGCACTGACAACTTCACAACCATGGTACGACACCAACAGTGTTTGTCATTCCCAAACTGCACTCTGCCTCCTAAATATGCTTCTAATCTTGCCGACTGACTCCAGGTCTCTGCATGCCAGAAGGTGAGTGACGGGGTAGAGATTAAAACCCTGTGATGGAGCAGAGCTCATGTAGTGCTGTTTGACAAAACCTTTCCATGGTATTGATAGTGCAGCTACAGTCAGCTGCAGTCTAATCAGGAGAGGGCCTGAAATGTCAGACAAATCGTAATCAATCCTCTGTGTGAAACCTAAAGGCTTTTTCTCTTTTTTTAAAAAGCTTTGACTGAACACAAGAAAAAAGAAATGCAGTATATATGATGATGTTGTAAGGTTGTCTGTTTTTCCTGTTAGAGGAAATTAATTTGAGTTTAATTTTGAAAACAACCTTCTTATGCTCAGAAATCTGTAAGAGATATGGAAGATCTTGCTACAAGACTTTGAACACTTGGGGTGTTTATGGCAGGTGATGTGAATCATATCTCATGCCCCTGCAATCTCCTGAGTTTTCTACTAGGATTACATATTGGAAGTCTGCTTGCAAGAGGTAGATCAAAGGAGAAAATATGGTCCAAAAAAAAGCTGTTGGTTGCCCTTTCTTAATTCCTGATACTTCTGCAGTTTTCTGAGAAACCCTCCAGTTAAAACAGGGCAGTCACATAATTTTTCCAATGGGGCACGGAGGCAGTCAGATCTACTTTCCACAAGAAAAACAAGTATAAAATGAAATTTTTTCCATTTGCGGGTCACTTTCCTTACCTCAGGATCCTGAAGTAAAGCATGTGTGAAGGGATTTTTTCTTCAGTGAAATTACTCAATACAAATTATGGTTTCCTTCTACGGTGTAACTCTACCACCAGCTCAGCTCGGTCTCTATTTTGCCATAGTTTCTCACCAACAGAAACAATTGCAGAGGCTTTTGCTCTGTGTGCCTTTCCTGTTGTAAAGAATTTTAGTGTGTTTTTAGAGGTTTGGATGCAACACACAAACTAGTATCTTTTGAAGTTCATCCTTTCATTGCAGAACTAACAAAAACTATTTGTGGATTAAAACAAATGCTTCTCAAGATTAATCCTATTTGCTTAAATCTATTTGTATGAAAAGCTTTGATTAGGGAAAATAAAAGGAATGGAAGCTACATTTCTTTATGCCAGATTTGTGCTCTTCTTGGGCAGATATTTCAGTGTAACCCTGATCTAACAGGAATTGTCAGCTTGGTGCAAAGCCATGGGATGTCAGCTCCAGCCGGATCCTATCATCTACAACTCATTCTGAATTGAATCTCTTTGAGAATCATGTGATGATCATTGTTTTAAATTCCTGATACCATATCTCTGCAGAAATGAGGATTGAAATACACCTCCAAAAAATAGGCCTTCCCTTTGAGAAAAGTGAGATGAACTCATGAGATATGCATGCAATATAAATATGCATGAGCAATTTCTGTAGAATATAAGCTCTACAAAAGATGGAGTTTTTTTAGCTTTTAGGAAACATTTCTGTCTGAATTAGCAACTGTCAAGGCAGCATGGTTGAAAAGAATTTCTGCTGTGAAGAGATGAAACATCAGCTCTCCAAACACCTTGGCTTATCTAAGGAAGCAAGTTGAGACAATTGTTTTAGATCCCTCTGAACACAGCAAGGTACCTGCAGAGATTCTTTGCAAATTTTTCTGATATTGTCTTGTCCTAAAGGGTGCCAGACTCTCTTTCACACTTCAGAAGTGTGAGAATTTTGCATATCTTGGAGAGTAAAGAACCTAGGAGATAAATGGAGATGGAAATAATAAGGAAAAATATTGTGCGCTCTTCCAGAAAATGGATAGATTTGTGTTTGATGCGGTGGCATTACTTTGTTCCACTTTTCAGAATCTAATTTTGTTCAGCACTATGTAAAATCTTCAGACTTTTTTTACTGCTCCTGTAGAATCTCTTCCTTATGCAGAGCAGTTTCCTCTTGGCCCCCTTGCTCTGTGCGTAGGCACTGCGCCCCTTTTCCAGTGCACTGATCAACATTTGGTGCCCATTCCTGGCAATCAGCAGCCCTCTGTAAGTCAGACTTAAACTGGTGGAGGTTTGGAAGAGGCTTTGCAGGTGATAAAATTCCTGTTTTAAAATAAAGCTGGAAATGGCAGATTGGATGAGATTCTGTCTGTTCAGCTTTGCTGCCACATCATGAAGAAAGAAGTCTGGTCTTCCATCAAAAATTTTCCAGGTTCATATTTGGACTGAGCTGATCTTTGATATTAAAGTTTTAAGCTGGTGATGGAGAAATGAGAACGAGGAGAAAAAAAAAAATTAGCATGACTATTGCTTTCAGCTTCTGAACTTTAATAAATTTAATCCCAGATAGAGGAATTCTGGAGAAGTCAGGTTATGTAGGCTATTGGCATAATCAGTGGGTTGCAGGCAAATACTGAAATAGTGCAAAATATAGAATATGCATTCCCTTCTGCACTGGGGTCTGTAGAAGTATTTGACTGAAAGGAGCTGCTGCCAGCAAGACACCAAGTGGGCTGTGTTACTGCCTTTTTTGGTTCTTAGCATTCTGAAATGAGAATAGGAAAGTTTAAACAAAGCAGACAATTTATCAGATGCATAATTTTTTTTTTAATGTGTTTTGTGTCTGAGTCAAAGCATTACTGTTCCTGAGATCTTGTGGCACCCGGTGACTGAGAGGGTGCCACAGGAATCAGTGCTCTTTCTGAAGTGTTTTATAAGTTTGAGCTACTTCATTTTGTGAAACTTCTGACTGTCCAGGACATGCTTTATTGGACAGTGTGCCAGCAGTATCAGCTTCTGTACTCTGCTTCTTCAGTACTGTAAGATAATGAATTATGTACACATGGACCACACTTCTGATTGCAGTGGTACTTTTCTGTGCTCAGCATGTTTTTGCTCCTGCTTACAAAGAAATACTTCAACTATTCTGGGGTGTTATTGTGGAAGAACTGGCTGACTTGGTACAATCATTCAGTCATTGTGAGTATACAGTTGTTGAAGAGAGGCTGGGGAGCGCTGCTAATCAATAGAAGCCGGCTTTTGTTAAACATTTGTTTTTCTTCTCATGCTTGTTTTCTGGAATCTCCTCAGTAGTGTTGGCCCCTGATGGTATTTACATTTGTCTTCTGAATTCCCAGCCTTGCTGTTGGTGAGCAGGACATAGCATGTGGTGAGGCTCCACTCAGCAGGCACAGCCTCAGCGTCATCAGTTGTTCGCTCCTCTCCCATCCCTCTTTCTTACAGTTTGAATGTTACCTATCTTTAATCTGTAAGAACTGGTACTTCTGTGCCAAGGAGACTGTGCGTATGTTGCTGAAACTGACTTCTGTTTTGCAAGATCACATGTGCTCCGATCAGGTAGTATCAAAACTTCTTCTGCTTCAGGGCTTTTATGAAAGTGGTCTCATGTCATGAATCAGGCTTTATGAATTGAAAATGTTATAATTTTGTGTACTTTTATGATGGAAGTACTAAAATTAGCACTACAGCTGATCCAGTCAGTGCTTGTAGTTGGAGTTAAATAGGAATAGTCACAGAAGCTTTGTTATTCTTCTAGATCTGTTAGTCTGGCATCCTTCTGGAGCATTAATTCCACATCTTGCCTGACATATAATTTAGTTCAAAAGCATTTGATTGTGTTAGGATTGTCTGCTGGTATTTGTCTTTCTCTTTCTGTACATCTTCAGTCTTGAATGTACTTGATTCCTCCTCAGGGAACAAGTAACTCCATGGAATCGTGATGCTGCAACAAATGCTATACCTCGGGCTCTGAAAATCCAACTGAAAAATACACATTTTCCTGTGTTACAAATCAGCTTCCCATTTAAGTCCAGTAGTTTGTTTTCTTCTGTCAGGATGGTAGTTTTTCCTTGCTGCTACTGAGAAATAGTTTCATTAATGTTAAAGAATGATTCATTAGCATGTGGTTTGCATTTGTGGCAAGCCAGTCTTGTAGAGACCACATTCCTGATGGTTGTTTGTTTTACAGACTCAAATGCAGATGTTTTCCTTGTACAAACAAGTCAGAGGTGTCTGTCTGGGTCTGCCAGGCTGGGGGCTTAAGATAACAACCGATCGAAGGCCGGCAGTGGCACTTCATCCATGCAGACTGTGTGTTGGCAGCAGCAGCCCTGTGTGCCATTCTCCATCTAATCACAGGCTTCTGTGCCGGGAGGGAGGGCAATGCTGCCTGGCAGCCTTTGTTTTCAGAGGGTCACATCACATCACTGGTAAAGTTGAGGAAGGTGACATGCCAGATCTTGCACAGCATGAGCTGATGCTTTGGTTCTCCTAGAAAAAGCGTTATTTGTACATTGAAAATTGCTTTTTAGTTGCTGGGATTTCTTAGTGGCCAGCAAAGTGGGCACATCACAATGTAGAGATGGGTAAGAGTCAACTAAACACCACATCTGCTTCATGTGTTGGTGGTGCCCTGGTTTAATTCACTGACCCAACCATCCAGCACTGGAAAATGCCAGTGCAGGACCAGTATCATGTGGCAGCAATAGGTCAGTTGTGTTGTGAAGCTGCACCTTTCCAGCAGGGTTGACTTAGAAGAGTAATGAATATTCTGCTCCTAGATGTGCAGAGCCGCACTGTTTTTGTAGGAGTGACCATTGCTTGCTTTTCCTTCCAGGATTGTGTTGGTGTGCTGTGTGTATTACATCCGATACTGTGATTCACCTGTAGCACAATTCAAGAAGGCCTATGACATTTCAGCCAATGATTGGGACTGACAGCTTCTCTAGGAGAAAAAAAAAGCAACTCTTCCTGGGGCTGGAACAGAAGGAGTTGTTTTCTGTGACCAGAGTAGGGAGGTGCCTTGGTGACAGCTCATCTTGGAGTGCAGGAGGCAGAGCCCTTTAGTGTCAGAGGGCGTTTGAATGCAGAATGTGCAGACACCGAACTTGCCCAGGTGCTTCCTAGCACAGATGGCAGTGAGGAGACAGGCGTTGTCAGCCCTCTGAATTCCCCTGGAAAAGGTCTGCTGTTTGGAGGACACCTGCTTTGTTTGAACTCTAGGACCTGAAGGGGTCGAGAAGCAAGGTGAAGGTCCATCAGTTCAGCAGATGTCTGTTGTCTTGGTGGGTATGAGTCTTTTTGTGCAAGCAGAGAAGTGTTTTCTTCTGAAATAAACTAATACATAAAATGAAGGAGAGCTTGTTTGCTTGTACCCTTGTAGCATGACTTTAAATGTCATGCTGCAGTACTCTGATGGTGCTCAGGCTAGCACGGATTGTGCTAGTGTTTGCCAAGAGTCCGCGTAATGCAAGCAGCTCTACATGGAAACATGTCCTGTCACAGTATTCTGGTTTTTTCTCCGCTCCAGCATGTAACTTCCTTCTCTACAGTGAAGGGCTGGCAAAATGTTTTGTGTTTTCCCCATACCCTTTGCTGTCACAGTTTGCCTGCATTTGCAGCCTGCTGCTGCTTCTCCACCTCAGTAAGTGGTATCTGTCTACCCTGGGGTTCCTACTTTGCACATTTAGTGAAGACCCTGATCCCAGTCTAGTCTGGCCCCCCGGAGTGATGATGACAGTCAGGACTGGATATGGGGCCTCCATGAGCAGTTAAGCTAATCCAGTGCATTCTTGATTGCTTCCTCTCTGTGCTATTGTAACGAAGTACATGAGTTAGTTTTTGGTACATCCATACTTCATTCCAGCTTTTATATTGCAGATGTACTGGCTGTGAGCATCATGTCTAGTAATTTAATGTGAGTTGATTATCACTGGGATATTGTACTGAGTTTGTACAACTTTTATGTGAAAATCATACTCCTAAGCAGAGGTGTGGCTTCAAAATGTGCAAAGTTTGACCTTTTTTTGTCTTTTATTTTCCACCTAGGTATCACATGCTGTTGCAAAGCTAGTATTAGTTAGTTTCCACTGGCAAATCTCAGAAATTTTGGAAAGGTAAGTGTAAATAGTCTTGTCTATTCTGTGCTTAGTGCTTTCCCCCCTGGTTTTGTAGAAATGCTCAGGGTGCTCCATAGGTGTATTTTTTGGCAAGTGTCTTTGGACCTGGAAGCAGGATACGCAATCCATTTTAGGGAGCAGGGGAAAGCTACTGATTTGTTGAGGCTGCACTGCCTGTAAGAAATTTTTAAACAGGGAGAGGGTAGTAGCAGTAAATGTCTTTCAGTTTAGGAATTAGTGTTATGCTAGGAACCCTCTAGATAGATTTATCTTAAATTTTGAGATAACAGATTGAGAGTGCTGCATCTATATTTATTTAATAGACATAAAGATACCATATGTTCTGCTTTGAACATAGGAGCCATAAATCATAAAGGAGAACTGACCCTATACTGATGTAGTCTTTAGTAGTACATTCATATTGAAGTTTTTGTTCCTTTTGACGTTAAGTGATGTTTTTTTCCCCAAACTGGCCAGCACTTGGAGAGCAGGAGAAGACAGTGTGAGAGAACTGAGCACTGCCGCTCCCTTGTTTGGTCAGTGTCACTGTAACAAAGCCCTCCAACTGATTTCAAAAAGAGGGCCTAGACTCTGCCCAGACATACGCAGGAAGTGTATTGGGAGGCACTGCTGGCTGGCAGCCCCTCCACAAAATACTGGCTCAGAACTGAACATTGTCCGAAAATAGAGAGCTTATCAGCTTGACTCATTCTGCCCAGACATTTTTGGCCCTGTAGCCAGCAACTTCATCCAGAGAACGTATGGAAAATGCATCCTGTGTATGGATGCTGTTGCCTCCTTGATTACCCTGTATCCTGTGAAAGCTTTTCAAGGAGGGTGAGATTCCTGCACAGCAGCTCAGGGTGATCCTGCAGGTTAACTGAAGAGGCTTAAACAAGAGGAAATTTGGGGAAGGGTTTACTTCTAAAGCAATGAATTTGCAAATTGTTGTCCAGTTGATCTAGTCCTCAAACTTCTCTCTTGGTACAAAATGACATTATCAAAAGAAAGCTCACCAGTACAGCTAAGAAGTGCTGGTGAGTAGGGAGGACTTACAGCAAGGCCACAACAGGGATGCTGCTGTTTCTGAATTCAGTGAGGTATAAACATTCATCCACAAAGGAAATCACAAACAGCAAAATTTGTTTAATTCTATGGCTGCTGACAGACAGCTTCATGTGCCTGAAGGGTGATAATCTGTCACAGAGTAAATGTTTAACTAGACCATAATCTGGTGTTAAAGTGAGACTTAACCAGGACAGCTTGATTTTACAGAGGAATAGGAGACAGTCAGCAGCCTCACTGGTGTGTGTTATTTTGGACAGTGGCTTAAGAGTGCTCTAGGAGTGTGGATGGATAATCTTAGCTTAAAAATAATTTTTCAGGGGAGGGAGATAGTTGTAGAGAAATATTCATCAGGATGTATAAGGGAAATGTTAATCCATTACCAGGAGAAGCAATATTTCTGGTTCTGAATAAACTCTCATATAAAGTTTTGTTGATGGGAGCTCAGCTCACTATATAAAGGAGCCTCACACAGGAGACATTTCCACTTTCCTTGTTGAAACCTACCCTACTATTTGCACAGAGCCAACTGTTTATTCAGGCAAGAAGGATCAATTTAACAATGCAAAATGTATTCAGAAATTGATTTCATCATTCTTCAATTGCCTTTTCAGGCACAAGTCTAATGCTGCCCAATTGCTAGTGGAAGCACGAGTTCAGCCCACCTCATCCAAACATGTAAGTATGCGAACTATCCCTTCTGTTCCCTTGGCAGTCACCTCTGACCCCGTCATGGGGGATTGCATTACTTATGGCGTACTCTGCCCGATGTTAACCCTTCGCAAACTCAGGTCTGACACCCTAATTCATTGCTGGGTTTACTTCTGAAACAAGAATGCATTCAAGAGGTCTCTAATATTTAAAAAGCAGCCTTGCTGTTGGCTTGCAGGTAGTGTTCAAGAATTACTTTCTTCAAGAAAATTAGGATCATTTTTTGGCATGAGTGATGGCACACAATGGAAGGAGCAGAGTGCATGGGCTTGGCTGCCCCTTGCAATTCTGTTCTCGGTAAAAGACACTGAAAGGAAGTTCTGGCTGCACAGAGTGAACAGAGCTTGTCTGTGTCTGGAACAGATATTTTAAATTTTTTTATCTTTTCTTTTGCCTGAGATGACTGTTTGCACTGCTCAGCTCGGGGATGCTTAAGCTAAATCTCCCATGAGTTGTGTTGCTGCTGAGTCAGTTCAGTGCTGATATTTGAACCAAGAACTTGTGTTTTGTAGCCAGAGCTACACAGATCTTCAGATACTCCCCCCCCCGCCAAATAGAAACTTCCTGTTGCATGTCTGTAGGTTTCATTCATGGTGGGTGTCTCTGTACAATGCAGAATTACCCTAGGAACACATTGCCACGTGTCAGATTTTGAGTGATAAAATACTACATCTGGGAAGCACTCTGGATTGTGGGGGAGAGGACATCTCAGATTTGGCATCTGAGCTGTCTTGTAACTAGCAGGTAACGAAAAAGCTAAGCTGACAGGAGTGTAAGCTTCATGGGCTCAAATTACCTGCCCTAAAGTCCAGGAAAAAAAAAAGATCTTTCTAATTTGACATGCCTGCAAATTAGTCCATGTATTTCAAGATTTATCTGAGTCTTGTATCAGCTGTCACTTAAGTATTCCCCCTACAATGGGTCATTCCAACCTCCTTGGGAGGCAAAGTGAAGACCCACCAGCACATCATTTCAGTCAGGGTCCTGGGGTTTGGACCAAACACTCTCACAACTTTAATTTACAGTAATTTTATATTTTGCTCCAAGGAAGTAGGAAGTGGTATAGAAATCTTTTTCACCCAATTCAGCAACCCAAAACAATGCTTGAGGCAAACTTCTATAGGTACTGCAAAACTGAGACAAAACATTACAAATATAAACATGACAAAACTACTGAGACAAAATGCATGCAAATAATCGATGCAGTGAAGAACAGTGTAACTCTTCAGTCCTGTTGCCACTTCATTTTCTCATGGCCAATCATCTTCTCATTAAGTACCTGTAAGAGGAGAGAGAAAAGAAAACCCAGTCCCACTTGGACTGGTTTTAAAAAGAAAGAACTCTCCATCTGGTGTTAATTTTGTGTTCTCTGCCATGAGCAGCTGTGGCTACCCATGCATTCCCTGAGGTTTGCCCTTTGGACAGCAGTCTGACTCTTCATTTGCAACAAATCCTACCTGTCTGCCATAGGTTACCAACTGCCCCCACGTAAGACCGGGTCCTGCCTGCATTCCACCCCCACGAGCAGCTCTAAGCAATTGAGTTGCCTAAAGCTTCAGTGAGTCAGGTAGTCCTTTAATCAGGGGGTTTATTCTCTCTGGCTCAGCAAACAACAGCATAAGAGAAGACCGACATGTTACAAGACCCCTCTCATGTATTAATTGGAGGCAAGCAGCCTATTGCGTACTGTCTCAGAGATTACCCAATGTTGGAGTGGGGATAGAGATGGGTTCTCCCCTCTCCAAGGAGTCTAAACCTCCTGCCCAGTAGGCTGCCCTTTGGGTCAGAGACCAGGGCTGTCTGCCATTATGCATTGTGAAGGACACTCTGGGACCCCAAGGTCCTCATGCTTCCTCCTCCAAAAGCTTTATACTGTCTCCCCCCATCAGTGAAATCCTCCAAACATACTGTTTCAGTTTCCTTTGCATGCCTGCTGTATTTTTCTTGCAGATGAGCCAGCTCAGTTGCAGAACAGGGCACTTGTTCAGTTGTTGCAGTGGGTGCTGCCTCCTCACACTCCCTGTCATAAACAGCATCAGTCTTTGTAAGTGGGCAGAGTTTAGGAAGAGGTTGGGGGTCTGGCTTTGCTGTATCAAGCTCCTCCCAAGGATAAAGGCAGGTGACATCATCATCAGCAAGTTCCACCTCTTTACTGAGGCTGGAAAGCCCCACCTCATTCTTCAAATCCTCCCCCTTCAAGCAGGCAATCTGCAAATGTAATCCTCTTTCTCTTACAAGGGATTCATTTAGTCAAATATGCAAGTTTTCTATTAGTCTCTTTTCAGCATTTAACTCAGTATGTGTTTTCTGCTGGGCACAGTGTTCTGCCTCCAAGGTCACCTGCAATATTTTAGCCAATTCAGTCAAAGACCCATTCACCACCTTATCTCACTGCTTAGCTCTGTGCTTAGCTCTTTGAGCAGCTATTAAAGCAGCTTCTTAAAGTGTGCAGACTATGGATTTGCCCTTACCGTTTTTTTTCATCTTTTTTGCCGAATACTTTATTTTTTCCACAAGAGCACCCAAAGAATGCCAATTTTCCTCAGCCCAGCTCTGTCCATTCAAAGCTGGACAAGCTTTATAATCTTTTAGCAAGTCTAGCTGAAGGTAGCAGTTGAGATCACGTTTTTCCCAGGTTACCACAATCTCTCTGCTGGAAAATTCGGCTTTGACTGAATAACAGTTCTCCTTTGTCCAGCACTCTGTCTGTTATCCCAGTAGGAAGTAGCTCCTCACTGCCCTCAAGGACATCCTGCTCACTGCACGTGAAAAATTGTCACACCCTGAGCTAGCTCGATGAGTGTTTGAAAGGGGCTTAGATACTTTGATACCACTGGGCAGAGTGCAAGAGAAGACAACAAACTTCTCAGGAGGTTGAATAACAACCTTTTATTTACAAACTTTGGACCATAAAGGACTTGGCAAATATTAAAGCAACAGCCAATTAAAGTAAGGCAAAGCACTGACTTAGCAAACTCTAATCCATCCAGATTTCACAAAAAGGAAGTTAGGAGAAGAAAGAAGAAAGAAAAGAGAGAGAGGGATCGGTAGTCACCGCCTTGGATCCAGTGCAATATTAGCTGCTGTAAGGTCCAAGGCAGTGGGACTCATCAGGGCTTCACACCCTTGTCATGGCTTTTTATCTGTTCTGGTCCCTCCCCACAGGTGGGGCTTTCAGTGTTCCAGTGGCTTGGTCCACTTTGGGCCTGGACCAGAGGCTCTGGGCTCCAGTGGGTGGGATGTGGAGCAGTGACCACTCCACCTTTGCAGAACTTGTCCTGCCCCCACCCAAACACACACCTCAGTTGTTTTGAGCCATTAATCATTTCTCCAGTCTCTTACAAATGGTGATTTTATTTTAGGAAGAAACATATTATGGTTAAAAGGTTAATTTAATTGCTAGGCAGTTCCTTACAGTCTATATGTGCTAGAGCAAGGTGCTCTGTGCTTCAGCTCATAATGCAGAATGATTTTGGGGATCGGTGCTCATAGTGAGTGTCTGTAGAGGGACTGACCCCATAGGGAGAAGCTGTAGTGGTGAGCACAGAGAAGCAGCTTGCAAGGGCTTGAAGTAGCACATGTGCTGTTCAGGTTGAGCAGCTAATCCAGGCAATCAGTGCAATTACAGACTCAGTGAATCTTTTTCTGGTCCGTAAGTGAGGCAACTTAGAACAAATTTGCATTACTTCCTTTTTTATGTGGCCATGCCATAAATCAAGCTCTGTCAGTCATGCAGCTGCGTATTGTGGTGCTGCTGCTCCATGCCTCCAGCATGTGGGGATTGGCGTGGAAACCAAGGGCAGGCTCACACCAACTTCTCCACGAGTAGCAAAGCGGATGAAAAGTGATTATATGACTTCTCTGTGAAAGGAAAAACTGGAACATAGGCTCCAGGTGACAGCTTTGTAGAGCCTTGGTTTTGATGATGCTGGGCTAGACCTAGTTCTGCAGGTCTCAGGGGTGAGTGGAGATGTGTCGAAGGCTGGATCTGTTGTCTCGGGATCAGCTCTGCACTACATAGGGAGAAACCAGACTACTTTCAGTGGTTTGGTGAAGCAATAGCAGTTATGCCTGATTTGAAACAAAGCCTCTTAATCCTTTTCAGCTGATGGGATGATGCCTGTTTTGCCAAATGTAGCATAGGCAGAAGATAAGAGATGGGAGGTGATAGTTTGTGAATTCGCTTCCCTCTCTGTATAAACGCTCTACAATTGCGTCTTCCATTACCCAGAATTACTGTCCAGTAAAAGGGCATTGCTAAGTCTGCTTGCAGTGACAGCTGCTCTCCAGAGCCTGTGGAGTTTGTCTGGTCTAGCTAACAAAGAATATTAGTAAATCCAGGGAAGGACTAACACAATGATGTATTTCAAACAAGGAAAGAGTAAGAACGAGAAAAGTAAAGATGAGTTCTGGGCAGCACTAGAGGAGAGTCAGAAACTCTTCAGTGACTGTCAACTTGTTGCGCTCTGTGAGATTAGAGGTTCTTGAGAAGGACTGACTGTTCAGGGCAGTGCAGCACCTTAGCACACTAGCCACTTATGAACCTGTTCTGGCCTGAAGCTCCCTGGAGACCATTGTCACAATGAGGATGATGCATGGATCTATGGATGGGCTGAAAATGCTCTGGGAGATCTGGGCTGCTTTCACTGTACTGCTGATTCGTCTCTCTCCCAGGCAATGGTACATTCCTCCCACCACTGCGCAGTGTGCATGCAGTTTGTCCGGAAGGAGAACTTGCTCTCTCTGGCTTGTCAGCACCAGTTCTGTCGCAGCTGCTGGGAGCAGCACTGTACAGTGCTTGTCAAGGATGGTGTTGGAGTCGGTGAGTTCAAGGTGGATGCGGTGCTGGGTGTGTATTTGCCCCACTGGCCATTCGGATGAGTCAAGAGCATGACTGTAACAAGTTAGAAACTGCAAATCTGTTGAATTGAATTTGCATCTGTGATGATGTACTGTTGCAATGCCCCTGGAGTGCTTGTGGATGCAAACATCTGTTCCCTTTGTGTTGGGGAGAAGCCAGTAGTTGCCAGAGTTGCTTTGGGCTTTTCCTAGCCTGTTTTTCATGCTGGCATGGCAGTAACATGTAATTTTTTTAATTTGAGTATCTGACCTTGTGAATACTGGTTGAAGCACTCACTGGTCCTGGATACACATGTGCCCTGTCATCTTTTGGTGAAGACAGTTGGGCTTCAGCTTTTCAGCAGCCCTGATTTTTTTCACAGTTGTATCCTTCTTGCCACAACAACAGACGGCACTGAGGAAAGTGTGCTGAATACTCTCTGTGCATTCACCCCTTAGTAAAAGCTGCACTGTGATAAGATGTTGCTTTCTCTTCTCAGGGGTGTCCTGCATGGCTCAGGACTGTCTGCTCCGGACACCAGAAGACTTTGTGTTTCCATTGCTGCCTAGTGAAGAGCTGAAAGACAAATACAGGCGCTACCTCTTCAGGGACTATGTGGAGGTAGTAGATTTTTTCAGTTTTAAAATACCCTGGGTCAAGTCACAAATGACTTGCAGAAATTTTGTTTGAAGTGTCTTGCATTTTTGATTAGAACTGCAGTAACTGCAGCAAAATTGTCCTCAATAGGCATGATGTGGCTGCTTTTGTAGGACAGCCTCACTGACAAAATGCTCTAGCAGGTTGCCAAAATAAATTCTGCTGTAAGGTCATCCACTAACTCCTTGGCCGGTGCTTCAGAATTCTCAGTGTTGCAGCTGAGAATTTCAAAACTTCAATCTGATTATTGAAGTCCTTCTTGTTCTTACGTAAATATTTTTAGGTTCAGAAAAATAGGTCTCTCAACTTAGGGTAGCCCAGCTGAATTGGCTTGTTCAAGTACATTTTATATTAGCTTTGTTTAAATTAAAGCAGCAGTTGTTAAAGTTAAATATGCAGGAGTATTCTGGTAACTGGGAACAGACAGGGAACACTCAAAAAGCAGCAAAGCAGTATGAAAGCATGGTGTCACCTCTTCTCAATAAGAGACCCTTTGGGAAGGAATGGCCACCACAGGAGAGCAGCTGAGTAGCTTCTGGGACATAAGGAGAAGATAGGGAAAGAGCTGAAATGGAGTAAAATAGTTTGTTTAGTGTCTTTGTGCGGTTTTGTTGTGCTGACTTAGTCTGTAGATGTCCATTTGAATTCCCTGTTCTAGAAAAGCTGTAAGTAAATAAGAAATCTCTTCTGTATTAGGAAATGCAGGATCTGCTCTCATAGCCAAGGCCTGGTGACACTTTCCACTCTTTTTTAATACTAAATAACTGCCTTGTATGTTTCTGAGGATAGGAGTGGTTAAAGTTGAACAGATAATGCTCTTCTGCACTCACTGCTGATCTTACTCCCTTGGTGTGTCCGCAGAGCCATTACCAGCTGCAGCTGTGTCCTGGTGCAGATTGCCCTATGGTCATACAGGTACAAGAGCCAAAAGCCCGGCGAGTGCAGTGCAATCGTTGCAATGAGGTCTTCTGGTAAGAAACAGAGAAGGTTACAGATCACAGGGAAAGTGTGTGCTGTCCTCAAAGCCACTCCTTTTGCTTGCCAACAGTTTCAGTGTGTAGAAGTATCTGAAATGCTTTGCTAGAGTTGTTTGTAACTTGAGTTAGCCTGAGTAATTGGACACTTGTGATTTGACTTCTGCATGTGGTCAGATGTCTCCTTGCTCCCTAAACTCCTGGGAACTTGGGTGTTCTGACAATCAGGGAACGCAGAGCTTGAGTAATCAAGAGGTTACAAATCTACCATTCTCACTATTTGGCTAGGTTAAAAATTTTCCTATAGACACAGTGATTGGTATTCTAGTAGTAAACATGGAGTCCTCCTTGCTATCTGCTGGTATTGAGTTTTCAAGTTTATTAAAAACATTTGACTCCCAGTTTAGAGACCCAGCTTTCTGGTATCTCCACACAAATGGCCCTTACTGAGCTGGGGCTGTCAAGTCATGCTAATTCAGGTGCCTGATATCTCCCACTGGAGTCAGGCTACTTGTAAGTGACTGATCTGCCCCAGAACTCTGCAGTCATGTTAGAGGAGACATAGGTGGGCTCTAGGAAGGGACAGCCCTCCAACACATGGTTTGTCAGGCTTGGGTTCGCTTTCATCCTGACTCTGGCTTTTACACAAGAGAGAGGGAATTGTAGTTCAGTCTTGGTCTTTGCGCTCTAGTAATACACAAGAGCATTTGCATCCCTTACTGGGCCCCCCAGATTTTGGTCAGAAAAACCTCAATCCTTGAGTCATTTCCTTGGAAATTGATATGTCGTCTTCTTTTTTTCTCCCCCCTATTAAGCTTTAAGTGTCGGCAGATGTACCACGCGCCCACAGACTGCGCTACCATTCGGAAATGGCTCACCAAGTGTGCAGATGACTCTGAAACAGCCAACTACATCAGTGCTCACACTAAAGATGTAAGGACAGGCACCTGCATGTTATTTCTTGTCCTCTAGCCCTGCCTGAAAAGCAGGATATAATCCTATACACACATAGCATTGTGTTCTTCTTTGTCACAAGCTGCAAATTCTCACAGCTCCCTAGGGACTGTCAAGAAGCTTCTGTTAGGAGCTACTGTCCTATGTGAACTAATTATGTCCCTATGGCAGTGATATAGCTCAACTGAATGCCTTGGGAATGCTTTGTGTGGGAAGCTTGGCTGCTCTCCTGCAGTAAGGACCTGGTGGTCCTTAGTCCAGACCTGGTGTGAATGTCTTTGACAGCCAGGTGCACTGTCCTTCCACAGGCAAAAGAATTGTGGCTAGTTTGAAATGATCAGTGGAGATGTATTTAAAATGGAAGGAGAGGGTGTCGTAAGTGCAAAGTCAGTACCAAATAAGGCACGAGTGGTGTTTAAGCCTGAACAGCTTTGCGCAGTACTGTGAACTGAAGGGTGAGGGAGAAAGTCTTGATTTGGCAAGGACTGCAAAACGGGGTAGTTGAAGTCTGTAAATTAGACATTGGAGTACTTCTAGTAGATTTAGACCCAAGACAAAGAAATAGTATTCATGTTGTGCATGCTAGCCTACCTATAGAATTGTTGTATAAATATACTATCTTTATCCTCTAAATTAGCAGTCTGAGATTGGAACTTTTAATGTCTTTTGTGGCCTGACTTCAAAACAGTTCTTAGCTACATTGTGCTACCATGGCCAGTGGCAATTGTGACAGTGCTGATTAGTTGCAAGCTTCAGTTGTGTTAGGAAAGCGGGTACTTGGATGGACCAGAGATTTCAAGTTCCCTTCCTTCTCTGGAGAAGGTGTCAGCATGTGATGGTATTGTTTCTGCTATGCTTGTTTGCAGAAATAAGATTCTGTTTTGTTGAGCATTGTCCTGGCATACATTTTGCCTGGCATGAAAATTTATACAAAGTAGCAAAACTCAATTCCACCTTTGTACCTGTGCAACCCAAAAAAATGTATCTGGACGCTCCAGGGTATCTGTGGAGTTGGGGTGTGTGCAGCTCTCCTGTGGTTAGACAGAATCTCTGCAGGTAGCTGAGATGTCATTTGTTAGTGGCTACTGAAGGCAGAATACAGTGACAGTTATCTGTAATCAAAGTAGCTGTGATACACTGTCATACGTGAACTAATTGTGTCCCTGTGCCTGAGTAACTGCGAAGTGGTAACTCAGAAAGACCTTCAGTTTTACAAGGAGTAACAACAAATTTGCTTTCTTGAGCAAACAGTCCAGTGCTGCAGTGCAACTTCCTGACTTTGCCTTTCTGCCTTATTTTAAATGGAGCTGTCAGGAACTGGTGGGAAGCAGGGTAGAAATGCTAATATTCTCATATGAGAATATGTCTCATATGTGAATGCATATTTTAAAGAAAAAAAGGCAGAGAAGAATAATCACACAAGTGCTGTCGTTCTTCAGAAGGCTGCAAGAGTTGGATCTAACAATTGCTTCTGTTTCCTCAGTGTCCCAAGTGCAATATCTGTATTGAAAAGAATGGAGGCTGCAATCACATGGTGAGTAATTCCCTGAACACGTCAAACCTCCCTTGTTCTAAGTGGAATTTTATTCCCACACTTTCTGCTAACCAAGTGCCTCTTGTCTCTTCTTTTTCAGCAATGTTCCAAATGCAAGCATGGTAAGTTGGATTTGGAAGCTGTTTTCTCTGCAATGTTTGTCAGTGGTGATGGTCCCTTCTCTTTTTTTTGTGATATGAAGACAAATTGTGAACATGGGCTGAAATATTTTCCCCCTAGTAAAAGCTGAACAGGATATTAATTACAGATTTCTGCGTGATAGCTTTTTTTTCCCCACTGGCTGTGATCTCAGCTGTGTTCTGATTCAGTGCTGGTTTGGCTCATGCCCCCTGACATGTGTATTGGATAGAGAAGTCTCCAGAATATTAACAGTGGAATCCATCTCATAGGAGAGCTTTCCATGTAATTGTATTTGTAATCAGCTGAAAATACTGTCAAACGTAGCCATTTACTCAGATCAGCTGAAGTCCTTCTGCTTAGTGATGGAAATAATGAGCTGCAACCCAGAGGAAACTGCAGGAGCTGTGAATTGTTATAGTTAACAGCAGGTGTTAACTGCTCAGTTCACCCCTGTGCAATTAGCAGCCTGAGTGTCTTTGGCCCATTGTGTGGCCCTGCAAAATGACGGGCTGTTCTTGCATATATCTTTTCATGGCAGGATTAATTTCTGTTGCCTTGAAGTGAGATAGTTGTATTCAGCCCTCTGAGTTAAGTGTACCACTAGAAATTATTGTAATATCAGAACCTTATTGGGAAGATGATTAAAGATGGCTGTCCTCTCTCATTTCCTTTGCTTTGGGGTTCTCAGCAGCACTGGACATGCTTTGATGGAGCTCTGTGACAAGGGGGAGCAGGCAAGTGGCAGGATGCCATGGTGACTTAGCACTCAAGAAGGCTGATGAACTCAGGAAATACAGATTTTGGTCTCGTTATCATAAGTAACACAGAAGGGATTCTTATTGTAGCAACTTAGTCTCCATCTTTTATCCTTCCCAGCAGAACATTCACAGCCTCGCTCTGAAATCGGAAAATTGCCATGTTTTCTATTTTTACTATTGCTGTCTTTACTCCACCTTCCTTCTATTTCAGCAGCTTCTAACTCGAAGTGTCATAAACCACTGACACCTGATGTTACCTGGGTAGTTGCCTCCTGGAGAGAACTGAGGGCAGACTTTCTTTTGCATGATTTAGTTCACTTTTGGATCTGATTGTTCATGTTTTATTCAGACAGAGGTTTGCATGGGGCAGTGTGCCCATGGTGGGGAGGGTTCAACTCACAAAAGAGACTTGCAGCCTCTTCTCTAACCCAGAGTGTCTATGTGCAGGGTGCAAGTGCAGTTCTGCCCAGTGGTTTTGGTGTACAGGATGCAGAACTTCAGGGTTTACTTTCCATAGCTGAACGAGAGGCTGTGCAATTAAAATCTTCAAGACAGGCTGGTATTTTTGGCTCACTGTTGAGTTCTGTTTTGCAAGATGATACAAAACGTGTGTGTTTCTT
Organism: Ifrita kowaldi; assembly: GCA_013398055.1. Taxonomy (NCBI): domain Eukaryota; kingdom Metazoa; phylum Chordata; class Aves; order Passeriformes; family Cinclosomatidae; genus Ifrita; species Ifrita kowaldi. The sequence goes on from VZRS01006935.1 coordinate 131,296, forward strand.
GGCTTAGCAGAAATATCTGAAAACAGATGGGCTCTGTCTCCTGAAGCTTTTCTTTCTCAGAGGTTTTTTTCTGTGCATCACAGTGGGTTTTTTGCTGTTTTCTGCAGACTTCTGCTGGATGTGTCTGGGAGACTGGAAGACTCACGGCAGCGAGTACTACGAATGCAGTCGGTACAAAGAGAATCCTGATATTGTAAACCAGAGTCAGCAAGCACAGGCCAGGGAGGCCCTTAAGAAGTACTTGTTCTATTTTGAGAGGGTAGGAGACATCTCCTTGGCCAGAGCTGCTGTAGCCTTTTAATGCTCCCTGCCTGGTGCAAAGGTCATTGCCAGCAATCTCCGTGCAAGAAACTGCCCAAAGAGAATCTGTGCAGAATTTTCAGGCCCTGTTGTTTTTCACTCAAAATCCTGCCCTGAAAGTCCCATCCATACCAGTGATGTCATACCCAAAGCAAATCGTATTCACTCCTATATTCCCTTGTGCTAGAGAAAATCAGTATTACCTGTGTGCCACTGAACTATGTACCTGCAGGCTGAGTGCTGCTGCAGTAGATAGATATTGCTCCAGTCATTTCCTTTCACGACTGGGGGACTTCTGTTCCTTGCAGTATGTCTTTATACAGACAAAAACAAAATAAACTCTACCATGTTCAAAGCTCCGTTGGCTGTAGCAAGGTTTTACTAAAATTTCATGTAATCACATTTTTAAAAGTTGCCATCAGAGTATCTCTGTCCACACAGCAGGCTCCATGCACCTGGCCATGCAGAGCAACTCTGCAGCAGCATCTCTAGAAGAGAATGGTAGAGGTTAAATACTGCTGCATTTCAGTTTCCCCATTAAAATGAGTTTATTCTTCACAGCATGAGCCAAGTCCTGTCATAAAACAAATGTCTTCATTCCTGGCTCTCCAGACCAACAGGCTTTGGGAAATAGCCATGTTTACAATGTGCATATATGGATGTTGGAGTTCACTGAGCCCATGTCAAATGTTAATTTAAACTCTTGACCTTCCTATAGAAATCCTTTAAGTAGAGGAATCGCCATGACTTTTCCCCTTGTTAGACACAAGGTCACTGTGTGACCAGAGGGCATTCCCACTCGGAGGAGCTGGGTTTGCTCCCTGCTCTTGCTGCTGTCAGTCTGTTGTCTACAGCCTCCGCCACTTGCTACTGGAGGTGCTGCCTTGCCATTCTTTCCCACAGCATGTCTTGCCTTGCTGGACTCCTGCCCCACTCCAATTTCTGCTTGCTAGAGCTTGTGCTTTTACAGCAGTAGTACTCTGTTCTCATGCCATTTTTTTTCTTTCCCTGTTTCCCCACCCCTTGCAGTGGGAGAATCACAATAAAAGCCTACAGCTGGAAGCACAGACATACCAACGAATCCAGGAGAAAATCCAAGAAAGAGTTATGAACAACTTGGGAACATGGATAGACTGGCAATACCTACAGAATGCTGCAAAACTGCTTGCAAAGGTGGGTAATTGTGCCTCGTTTGGCAGAGACAAGAGAATACATGCCAGAATGCTAAATTCATAACACCGAGTAAGGAAGGAAATTGTAGAGTTGTGGTTATGTGGGACAGTACCTCTGGTCTAGGACATGAACTAACCAAAAATCATCTGGAAATGACCTCTGTGAAGTTATACTCCACAATGTACAGACCTGCACAAGTTCTTCCAAGGAAGGTGTAGGAAATTCTACCAGGAAGTGTCCGGTTGTCAGGAGGTAGCTTCTTAGCCTGTAGTGATAAATGTGACTGTGCTGACTTCCAAGACTGAAACTCCTGTCCTTTTCTCTCTCTCTTCCTCCCACTCTTGGACAGTGTCGTTACACCCTGCAGTACACATATCCATATGCCTACTACATGGAGTCTGGTCCCAGAAAGAAGCTGGTAAGATGTTCTGTTCTTTTTTTGCTGATAACTTTTTGGGGTACAGCTGGCAGCATGCTGGGCTGAATTCCAGAGCTGGGCAGTGTCTGAAATATTAGTCCTCAGTCTGAGGTAAGGACAGGATAAATAGGTGGGTTTGCACCTTCCCTCTTCAAGTCGACCAGCAGCTCTGTCCTCTTATACAGTACATTATTTTCCCAGGAGACTTCACTCCACTTTCACTAACAAGCCATTTATCCAGAATGTTTTGAGGCTGGAAGTGTGCATTTATTTCTTGGTAAGATTTATCACAATGCTGTGGGCCGTATTTCATGTGAAGAGCTGCTGGAGGAGAGCTTTTCCTTGGATCAGGGTACAGCTTTGCTTTTTATTCCTGCTATAAGTTCCTTGCTGGCTTGGTGCATCTCATGGGCTAAAAAAGTACAAAACTAACCTTGAATTCAGTGAAGAGTTTTTCCTTTGATTCAGCTGTCCTGTAAAACCTGTTATAGAATCTTTCTTCATGGCATCATATGTTCTCTAAGGCTTTGGATAGATGTTCTCTTCTGGATCTGACTGTGCCAGTGGAACAAGTTGCTGCTCCCAGCAGTGGTTAACAATCCCCTCCACTATGCCTGCAGAGCTGCTTATGAGAGCATTTTGTGACCTGTTTATGGCAAAATAACATGAATTAGGAGATATTTGTCACTTGCAGTGTTTTTAGGCTGACTAGGTTAATTTTCAGTGATGCAGTTCGGGGAGTTTTTACACAAGAAACACCCAGAAGGGGTGATGTCATTAAGGTGAAGGTGGATAAGGAGGAGACACAAACCTGCTCTGCCAGCACTGCTGTCAGCAGAACACATTTGTCTGCTCCTCAAGTGTAATGTGTGGTATGAAACTGCTCCAGTAAACTAGTTTCTTGTTGATGTCTCTAATTTTGCTCTTTGCAGTTCGAATACCAGCAGGCCCAGCTGGAAGCTGAAATTGAAAATCTCTCATGGAAGGTGGAGCGAGCAGACAGCTATGACAGAGGGGTGAGTGTTCTGCTTGCTTGGGCCTGTTGGCCAGATTTTGTTTGTTGGGCTTAACACTTCTGCAGGAGCATTAAGGCTGTCAAGTGAGGGTTCTGAGAAACTAGATCCAGAAACCACCTTTAGCCAGCAGATGATGTAGAAGCAGAGTGCTCACTGCCTTGTGGGAAAGGAGGAAGGACTGGCTGCAGAGATTCCTGCAAAATGAAACAAATCCCATGGAGCTCTGGAGGAGACTGCGTGCAGCCTTCTGGTGAAAAGCAAGTTTCTTAAGTGTGTAGCATTTTAGGGCAGGAGCCAGGTAACTGCAGAGGGAGCCCACATAAAAAGGAAGAGGATCTGGGATCTCGTAATCCCGAGTGTGTGTGAAGTGTGTGATGACTGGTGCTTCTCAGGCTGGAGTTTAGTGTCTCCCTAAGGAAAATGAGGTCTTCTCCAGGGAGTTTGTGCTAACAATTTGTACCTTCTCTTTTACCAGGACTTAGAGAATCAGATGCACATAGCAGAGCAGAGACGGAGGACCCTGCTGAAAGACTTCCATGATACATAAGAGAGGAGGAAGTGACAGTGCAGGGGTGAGAGCAGCGAGTGAAGTGATGGCAGCTTCACTGGGATAAGCAGGCACTGCCTCTGGGAGAACACGGCCAAGGACAAAGCCACCCCTCCCCTTGCAAGTCAGACACATGCAAACACCACCTCTTAGTCCAGTTTGTTCTCTTATCTTTCTGTTTCTGTTTCTGCCAGGCTAGAGGCCAGAGCTCAGATTGGCATATTTGCTGGGCCATTTCCCTCCTGCCCTTGATGATTTCAGAATGGGAGGGAGTTTTTTTCTGAATGGCTGTTAATAGTATTAGATCATTACAGTTCATGTAATTTTCAACGGTTGTACAATTATACAGACAAACCTTAGAATAACACACAACCCTTTTTAAAAATAAATTGGCAGTGGAGTGTTTTTCCTTAATCTGCTTGTAAATTTAATGGGCTTTTCCCCCTCTCCCTTCGTCTGACCCAAAAATCCTCCTAGTCACTGAAGGAGGTTATAAAATATCACAGCTAGATTTTCCAATGCTCCTTTAACCAGGGCATTGCAGCATTGGCATTGCATGAGGAGAGTGGCTGGTGTTAAAGGTGGCTGCTGCTGTGTCTGGCCTGACAGTACCGGCAGTGGCCTTGATTCAGTATGATCACATGTGACATCTCTTTTTCTTGTCAATCAGCTGTGCAAAATCCAGCTACACAAACAAAACCAAACAGAGGAATTGCAGGGGACAGACCAGGTTAACATTGGGGGATATGCCTTGAGTTTGAGAGAAATTGAGAGAAATCAGATTCTGCATTTGATGAATTTTAGGTCTTCCATGTAGATTTTTGCTTTACTTGTTTTTGTGGGGAGGATGTTGTATTGCCAAAGTGAGTGATGAGGGAGTAGTAGCATACAGTTGTTAATCAAGGCTTGGGGCTTTTGCAGAGTGAAAAAATCCATGTTATAACAGTGCCATGCAGCCTGATAAAGATTATTTGTGCCTGCTGGGTAGCATGGCTGAGAAAATTTGATCTCATTCATCAAAGTGAGACTGAACACCACTACATTATGAGGAGGAAAGATTATGTACAACACACTCCCTGGCACGTGTTGGCAATGTGGACGGGCACTTGAATACAGGTGCACTGCTTGTGCAGAGCCTGCACCAAGCCAGGCAGAAAATTAACTAGCAAAATTAATTTATTTGTATATTAGTATTGATGCTGGTGGAAACTTATCAGAAAATTGATTGTTAGGAGCATGTGGAGCTTTTTTATTAACATTCTCTTTTCTAATGTAAAATATACACTAAAATAAAAATATGAAAACCTAGTTCATCTTAGTAGGGGTTAACATGAAAAAGGTTACTTAAATGCTGATTCTTGCCTGTTTGCTGCAGGAAGCAGGCCACATATTAGGACTTCACAGATATCTGTGTCACCTGCACCAGGAGCTTGTTGTTTGCAGCCAGTAAGGTGCAGCTGGAGTCTGATCTGAGGAAATTTTCACCTCTGTGGGGAACTCACGGGGTTCTCTTCCATACTGTATTTGGAAGTGTTGCCTTTGATGCATCCCTGTGTTGTTCTTATGCAATGTCACTTGATAAAGATTAAACTGGAGGGAGAAAAGTGCTAAATTCCTGCATGTCAGAATAAGCTAACTCTGCTGTTGGAGCCTCTTTCATGTACCTGGGACATGTGACCCAGGTATTTGCAACAGGTGTTATTGGGCTCATAGATTTCATCAAGACTGATCAATTAGTTTAAACAAGGAGTAGCTGTCATAGAAGCTAATCCTGTGGCCATGCGTGTTGTACACAGCAGAAAATTTCAAACTGAGAGGCCTTTTCCTTCCTCCCTCCTGTCCCTGGTGTGGGATCTATCCTCAGGGAACAGGGGAATGCACTGCGAGGAGCTGCTGGCCGTGGAGTGAGAGTTACAGCAGAAGCAGCTGAGAGTAGGGCAGGCTTGTGGAGAGATGGCTGGAGCCAGGGAGCAGGGCAGGGAAGGAGTCTGCGGTTTCTGGGAGCAGCGCTGCTTGCTGTGCAAGAGATCTCCATAGCCACGGCTCCTTGTGTTCCTGCTCTGTCCGATTCTGGCTCCCCTTGAGGCTGGGGCCATAGAGATAGATTTGACCTTGCTCCAGCCACTGTCTCTTGACTTCATTCCTTACTCTGCACCCAGCAGCAGCCTCTCTGTGCCCTCCTCATGGTATATCCTAGAGGTCAGTCTCTCTTCCTCTCCCCTTCCCAAATGATTGGCTAAGTCTTGGCATGCTGCTTCCATGGGAAGGGATAGTGGAGGGGGGAAGGTTTGCTGAGACCCAGCAGTTTGCAGTGAATAGAACCAATGTTTAAACTGTTCTTTAAAAATGTTACGTGCAAAGTACTGATTAGGATAAAAGCTGGTGTTCTTGTTGTCTGAACATAACTATTTTAACACCTAATCCCTTTGCAGAACAGGTATGTGGAGTTTCCTAATCCCAAAGAATTTTCACTTCTGTTACATAATTGTCCAGCTTTGAGCTAAATGAGAATGGGGTTTTGTCTCTCTCCCTCCCAGCCTTCTTCCCTCCCTCTCTCTTCTATGCCCCCACAAAATATTTATCTTTGTTTGTAGACAAGCCAGACCATATAGCTGTGGCCAGGCTTACTGAACAGGCTGCTGAGATGCTTGGCTGAGGAACAGTAATAAGGATTGCACAGTGCACCCACTAATTCTTTCAAATTTTCTAAAACTAGGCTTTGTGAACAGTTCCATTTATTTTTAAACAAAACATCCTTTCTGAAAGTGGCAAAAGTCCAGGGTTGCACTCACAGATTCTATTGCTATGCTCTGGGAAAACAACAGGACTTGCTCTTGTCCCCCAGGCAGGACCATTTCTGTATTGGTGTTGTACAGAAAGTCATAGACTTCAACACGAAATGTGCAGGGCACAGGGGCTGCTGGCTCTGTGTGTAAGGTGGATGACACTGCTCAGGAGGCAGGTGACAGGAAGGAAATGGGGGTTCTCAACACCAAAAGAAAAGGCCACATTTTCCCCTCTAATACGTACATGGCCCTCTTTGAGATAGCAAGGTTACATAGGTGTAGGTAATAAAAAGTGGCTCAGGAGCCATTAATTCTGAGGTACAAGTTTCCCTTTGATGCGTTACTGCTACAGACGTGGAATGTTTGCTCTCTTTTTTCTTTTTTGCACTTGTTTCCAGCTCCTGTGCCAGCCCGACACCTCTCCATCCTTGCATCTGGTACTCTTTTATTTGGGCTTCGCTTGTGTTAGTGCATTGGCTGCCTCATCTCTATTCGTCCTCAGGCTTCCCAGACTGTAACAAAACGTTTTCTACTGACACCATAAACTGCATGACTGCTGCCCTGCGCAGCGAAGTCACTGTGCCCGCCCGCAGACGGGGCAGCAGGAGGTTTCTGTACTATAGTCTTGCACTCTAAATTTTAGACTTTTTAAGCAGGTGAAAAATAGAACTTTATTTTTAAATGAGGCACTTGTTCTGGGAATTCCTTTCTCGGCCCCGGTCTGGTTGGGGTTGTGGGACAGCGTTGAGGTGTGTGGGAGGGCACAGGACTGCTCCCACCCCTCGCTTTCCTTCGCAGGCACCGGAGAGGGGCATGGGCGGCGGAAACTGCCCGGGAGACGGTTGCCAGAGGTGTGCCCGTGGTTTATTTGAAATAAATTGTGACTTTCTAACTTCGGCGGTGTCCTGGCTCTTCTTAGCAGCGGGATGGGGAGGGGCTCGGGGGCTCGTGTCGCTGTCCCCGCCCGCGGTCGCTGTCCCCGCCCCGCGGTGACGCAGCGCCCGCCGGGCCGTTGCCGTGNNNNCCCGCCCGCGCCCTCCCGCGCCTCGAGGGCATCAAGGCAAGGCCGCGACCGGGGGCCGGGGCCGGGGCCGCTGGCCGCTGACTGCTGACCGCTGCTCTCCCCGCAGGTGGGCCACACGCAGCGGGTGGAGCTGGTGCCCGGCAGGGCCCACGCCGTACGCACCCTCAGCCTCAAGCCGCTCCTGTTCGGTGAGTACCGGCCCCGCCGGGGACAGCTGCTGCCGGGCCCGGGCACGCCGGTAGCGGGGGGGTTTCCGTCCTGACGGCGGAGCGGGGGGGGTGTGTGTGTGCGTGTCTGTCTGACACCCGCCGCTGTCTTACACCCACTCGGGGGAAGATGACTTCCCGCGTGTTGGCATCACCTCCCTGTGCTGCTGCTCCTCGGGGCTGCGTTAGAAAGAGTGTGGTATCGTTTAGGGTATTTTGATGTAAAATTTGCAGAGGTTACTTATTCTGAATGGCTCACTTTGAAGAATTTGGAAGATTAACCTTTCCAGGTTTTTCAGATTCTCTGTGAAATACTAGGAATAGACAGCAGATCACTGGCAAGAAGCATGATGAAGCTGCTCAATGTAAGGAAAGGACAAGAGATACCCAAACATTTGTTAATAAATTATGAAAAAGCAATTTAGTGTTGGTGCTTCAACACTGACGAAATGAGTAACAGGAGAATTGATAGATTTTAAGTCTTCCACCATTTCGTGTTCTGTTCTAGATTTATCTTTATTTTTGGCTTCTCTGATACACCACCACACAACATCTACCTTTCAGATATTTTTATATCTTTACCTTTCTGTGAGGTTTTGCTGTCGCTGGTCAAATCTCACTAATTGAACTCTGTGTTCTGGAAATCCACTGACAATATGCTAAATAATTAGGGAGAGGGGGATCAATCATTACAAAATTCCTACTACTGCAAAGTCAGAGAAAACCTGTTCTTTCTGAAAAGGAAGTAGAGAATCTTTCAGATGCTTTCTCAGTAATATAAATAGAGGGCTTTTTTCTGGTTCTAAGTAGATCATATNGTGAAAAATAGAACTTTATTTTTAAATGAGGCACTTGTTCTGGGAATTCCTTTCTCGGCCCCGGTCTGGTTGGGGTTGTGGGACAGCGTTGAGGTGTGTGGGAGGGCACAGGACTGCTCCCACCCCTCGCTTTCCTTCGCAGGCACCGGAGAGGGGCATGGGCGGCGGAAACTGCCCGGGAGACGGTTGCCAGAGGTGTGCCCGTGGTTTATTTGAAATAAATTGTGACTTTCTAACTTCGGCGGTGTCCTGGCTCTTCTTAGCAGCGGGATGGGGAGGGGCTCGGGGGCTCGTGTCGCTGTCCCCGCCCGCGGTCGCTNTCCTGACGGCGGAGCGGGGGGGGTGTGTGTGTGCGTGTCTGTCTGACACCCGCCGCTGTCTTACACCCACTCGGGGGAAGATGACTTCCCGCGTGTTGGCATCACCTCCCTGTGCTGCTGCTCCTCGGGGCTGCGTTAGAAAGAGTGTGGTATCGTTTAGGGTATTTTGATGTAAAATTTGCAGAGGTTACTTATTCTGAATGGCTCACTTTGAAGAATTTGGAAGATTAACCTTTCCAGGTTTTTCAGATTCTCTGTGAAATACTAGGAATAGACAGCAGATCACTGGCAAGAAGCATGATGAAGCTGCTCAATGTAAGGAAAGGACAAGAGATACCCAAACATTTGTTAATAAATTATGAAAAAGCAATTTAGTGTTGGTGCTTCAACACTGACGAAATGAGTAACAGGAGAATTGATAGATTTTAAGTCTTCCACCATTTCGTGTTCTGTTCTAGATTTATCTTTATTTTTGGCTTCTCTGATACACCACCACACAACATCTACCTTTCAGATATTTTTATATCTTTACCTTTCTGTGAGGTTTTGCTGTCGCTGGTCAAATCTCACTAATTGAACTCTGTGTTCTGGAAATCCACTGACAATATGCTAAATAATTAGGGAGAGGGGGATCAATCATTACAAAATTCCTACTACTGCAAAGTCAGAGAAAACCTGTTCTTTCTGAAAAGGAAGTAGAGAATCTTTCAGATGCTTTCTCAGTAATATAAATAGAGGGCTTTTTTCTGGTTCTAAGTAGATCATATACACTGAAAACCTCACCATGAATTTCTTAGTGGATTTCTGTCTGACATTTACTGAACAGACGCACCAACCTGGAGCTGATAACCCCACAACATCACAAAACTGATGTCATTACCAGAACCACGGTCTGAGGCAATTGCTCTGGTTTTCACTCAGGAAAACCCCTGTCTCCTTTTTCCCAGCCTTTCCAGTTCCACTGAAGTGAAACAGTTGGTCCTGGCCTGCAAGGAAGGTGCTGAGGATGATAAAAGGCAGGTTTGTCCTGGCAGCAGTAATCCTGCAATTTTCAGCTTCTTGTTCCAGCACCTCCATTGGTTTTGAGGGAAGCTTTGCTCCCTGAGGATGCCATCACAGACTGTGACAGACATTCACCATTTGAGATGCCACGAGTCTGTTCTCCTTTGTCCTCTGATAAGGAGTCCCTTATTTAGAAACTGTAAGTTGCAAGACAATTCTTATCTCCCAGATGAACCTGCCAGGAGCCAGCTCTGACTTTAAAAGACTTCCAGAGACTTCTCTATCTATGCAAGCAGTACCAATCTAATTCAACTGGTTTAAAAAGACTAATTCATTGCATCTCTGTTGCTTAAATTAGTGGAAGTGTGTATTTAACTTGGTTGCGTTTGGTAAATACAGAAGTCCTTAGGAAAGACTTGAGTTTCTGGGGATTTAACACAAAGTGCTGCAGCATACAAGAGCCAATTTAAGGAAACAGTGCCTGGTCTGTCATCTTTGCTTTCAGCAGAGCGGGCTGCAGTGGGACCACAGAAGCAGACACTCATGAATGATTTAATGTGTTCTCTGGGCTTCAGAGCATGGGCTGGGCATGGTAGGGGAACTTTTAGGTTTGTTTTTTAAGTGTGGGTAAGTCACATCTGCATGAAACCCAAGTGTATTTTATGGAGCTATGAAAAAAACCCTGCCCTATTTTTTCCACCCTCTGGCTGCAAGGCATCGTTTCTAAAGCTTGTAAGTCAGACCATCTGTGCACTTTTCAGTTGGGAAACACTAGTAATCAAATAGCCCTACTAATGGAAAACAAATCAGACAAAGCCTTTTCAACCTTCAGAGCTTTTATGTGTTCTGTTTTCCAAATGCAGTTTGTTCAGAAGATACTGCCATTGCAGGGACCACCTGACAGAAGATTCTGTGGATTGGGCAGCAGTTTTTAAGACGAGACAGTGAGAAGGAATAAAAATAGGAAAATTCGCTGTGTTTTTCTTCTGAGCCTCAGGGAAGAGAAGTAATCACTGCACAAATGTCAGGGTGCAGCTGAGTTGCAGTGTGTGTGTCTGAGCGCTCGTTTCAGCCCACAGCAGTGTGAGGAGGAGCCCACAGCGTGGGTTGTTGGTGTGCCTTGTGAGCACAGGGAGGCAATGTGTCTCCAGCAGACCGATGTGTCTCCTGCAGCTGTCTCTGCACAGGCATCACCAACAAGGCAGAAAGCATTCCTCCCAAAGGCTGTTTTTTCCCCTTGTTTTCTTTTATTTCAGCCACAGGCTTAAGCCAATATAGAAAAGTTTCCATGGACAGTGCTTTGTTAGGCAGTAGAAATCCGACTCGTTTTCTCATTTGGGGATTTGCTATTTTCTGCTCTGTGGTCTGGAGCACAGTGCATACCCCTGCAGGGAGTGACAGTCCTGCTTGGGTGAGAGAGTGAGCTGCAGAGAACTTGGTGAGACTGAGTTTTCCCATATTTTCTGTCCTCCTTGTGTACAGGTGGAAGGCCAGGCAGCTGTGGAAGGTTTCTCCCCTGCTCCCATATCGGAACTGCAATATCCTACTGTGCTGGGGCTGGGACTCACTTCCCAGACCCAAGCAAAGCTGCTGTTCACACCAAAGCAGAGCTTTGAACAGCTGATGTCTCACTCATGCTCTGCGTTTCTCAACGTTCTTGTGATATCCCCAGTTACCAGAATCTTCTGATCCACACTGAATTTCTGATGTGGAAAAATAGTTTTCCCTGTTATGCAGAAATCCTCAGCTGTCTTCTCTGTGCCTTGCCTGCTTGAGAATGGCTGTTTCCTTTTGCCTGTGTGGATGCTCATCAACTCTCAGCCCAGGAAGCTGAAGGGACAGCCTGACTCAAGAGCAGAGTTCAGCATGTAGTTTTTAAGGGGCTGGGCATAGCTGGGGTGGGTTCCTCTCCCGGTTAATTTACCTCAGACTGTTCAAGAGTAAAGTATTTGCTCCATTACATAAAAAGTATCACTTCGCAGTCAGGGGGACTTTCATGTAATCTCTGGACAGAAAGCAAGCAGGCACTTGGACAGCATCAGTGTCTCAGGGTCAAATAATGAATCTGAAATACCAGCTCTGACAATGAGAACTAGAAGGAACTGTTATTAAAGATTTCTTCTAGTTTGTCCTCACCTGCATAGTTAAGTTTTGTTGTGATGTTGGATCCTACACAAAGCTGAACATTGCACGTCCTGGATCTACAGAGCCTTGTGAGAGGAACATGTTAAACCTGCATCCTTAAGCTCTGTCTTGGTAAAACAGGGATCTGTAGTGAAGCCCTATCTGTGCACTATGACTGCATCAAATCACCTAGAAATATGACTGTACATCTCCAAAACACCACCTGCCAGGGAAAGGAGTTTTCTAGCCATAGGGAAGGGAGCAGTTTCTTATTGCAGGAATGGAGATTTTTCAGACCTTCCGTCCCACCTGTTCAGGGCAGCGGTGATGTTTCCACCTCCGCACCGCCTGGTGCAGGTTCCTGTTCCTCTTCTGCCAGGCATAGGCCTTGTTCACCACCACTTTGTCACTCTGTACTTCACCACTTACAACAAAGACCCCTGCATGAGTGCCTCGCATGATGTTGTGGGCACAGGTGGCATCTATGTCCAGCCACTGCTGGAGCCTGGCAGGGATTTCAGTTCTGAGGAGTGGGCCATGCTTTAGCACCTCCACCTTGGAGGGGTCCAAGTCGAAGTCTGAGATGGTGGTGGTGGTGGTGTTCTTCCTCAGGATTCGGATTTTCACTGCTGCAGGGGATGGAAAAAGAGCTGTGATTTCTGTTTACTCTTCATAGCTCTCACCTACTTCAACACATAGAGCCAGCCCAAGGCTTCTCTGCTGTCTCTGTGATGTGGAGAGGTATCTGTCCGAGCTTTTGTAATTGCAGTGAACTTGTAAAAGCTCTTATTTGAGGTTAGTTTCCAGTAGTGAACACTGTTCTTAGAATCACAGAATTATTTAGGTTGGAAAATACCTCAAAGATCAAGTTCAACCACTGACCTAGCACTGCCCAGTTCACCATTAAACCATGTCCTCAACTGCCACATCCACATGTCTTTCAAATACCTTCAGGGATGGTGACTCAACCCCTTCCCTGGGCAGCCTGTTCCAGTGCTTGATAATTCTTTTGGTACAGAAATTTTTCCTATTACCCAATCTGAACCTCTCTATTGCAACTTGAAGCTATTTCCTCTTGTCCTTGTTACTTGGGAGAAAAGACCTCCTTCTCCCTCAATCCATTTCCCTCCTAAGAGTGGCAAAGATGTATCAGCACCGATGCAGAAACCCTGGAGGAGTCATGGGCACAAGCAAGCAGATGCATCAAAGTCCTGGTCTTGTGCAAATTACTTAACTTTTCTCTGAGCAGGGTTTTCAGGAAGTGACATGACTGACAGCTGCTCAGAATTTGTAACCTTTTTGCTTTTATTGAAAAATCTTTTTATTTTTCTGTTTGTGTGCCTGAATTCAGGACAGTTGCTTGAAAACTTCCTGCCAGCTGATTGAGCAGAGCCAGTGCTGCCACTTGCTTGGGCTAGGAGAGGGAGAGTCACAACACTAGAACAATAATAAAGTTTGAAATTGCTGGCATTGCTAAAGATTCTTATAGGCATTGATTGAAATGTTTGTCTGCAAGGGACAACCAGAGTACTGCTTGTTTTTAGCAGTCACAGGCTAAAACCAAATCAGAGCCCACAGAAATAAAGCAGGTCTTCACTTTCAGTGCTGCCAGGAGCTAGGCCCTCCTGCTACCTCACAGGTAAGGTGGAAACTGAAAATCCCTGGGAGCTGCTGTAAAAGCTGCACTTCCTCCAAGTCAATATGTTATGGCAAAGCTATTTTCTGTCCATGCCACTGCTTGGCTGCTGGAGGGAACGGCACCAATTGAGAGGAGAAGGAGGGTACTCACCAAAATCATTGGCACAGAGGCTTTCCAGGATCTCCCTGGCAGTGCTGGCCTCCTCAAGCTCGCAGTCCTTGCAGCTGGCTCGGGGCACTGCTGCAGCAGAAATTAGGTTATAACACCCTTGTCAAGCTACACTAGAAAAGGCACAATGAAATTTTGAGATCTGCGAATGGTGGCTTGCTGTTTCTTAGTGATGCTTCTTCCTGAGCTACCCAGGCCCTGGGAAGATAGCTCAGATGGGCAGGGTGGGAAATGTTAAACTCTCCTTCCTGTTACTGGGGCAGACACCGCTTGTGCTTTGTTCAGGCTTGTGCGTGTTGCCGCATGTTAAAGCAGCAGTGAAAATGCTTAATGAAGATCTAATTTGGATTAAACAGCAAAACCAGTGGTATGGCCAGACTCCATTCAGTGATGCTGAGATGATATTGTTGAAATATCTCTTCTGCCCTTAACTGCTCTTGAATCTCCCCCAGTGTTCATCAGTATCTAAGTGTTAATTTAGGCCTTCAGACAGACTTTTTTCTGTTATAACTCATGTCTGCAGAGGCTCATGTCCCTTCATGGTGTTTCTAATGTTTAAAGAGAAGGCTTGCAAAACCTTTCTTTTTGCATGTTTTTAAGCCCTAGACAGAGCTGAAAGATCAGGGCTGCAACTCCGTAGCTCCACTGGAAGCACATCGCGCTGCTGGGAGTCTGCACTCCATGAGCTCTCCCACTGTGCCTGGGCCGAAGGCTTTGCAGCCTTTCCTTCCCCCTGCCCCAAACCCTGCGGGGTCTGATGGCACCCAGGGAGCTAATGAATACAGCAGAGAGAGGAACAAGCCGCAGTCAATGTTATGCTAATTTTCGAGACACAGTTCCCAGACAGAACAAAACTAGAATTTGTAATTTTTTTCTAAAATACAGCTTAAAACCAGAAATATGCAGAATAGAAACAAGTCATAGGATCATCCTTTTGAGCTTTCAGTGTTACATATGGGAAAATACATGAAGACAAAACCTCTTACTTCTCCTGCTTGAGGAATTTTCATCCATGGAGACTGCTGCGATGCACAGTTCATGATCTGCAGGGAACTTGTTGCAGTTCAGGATTTCGGGCCAGGGGTAGCCGTAACAAGCCATGACGGGTGCACAGCTTCTCTTGACGGCTTCGCAGAGGCTGCGGCAGGGATAGATGAGCCTGGGGAGGGGATGGCCGTTCAGCACCTCCGTGTGCCTGGCAGGCGGCTGAGGGTCGAGCCCTGGCACCACCGCTGCTGCACAGGGCTGTGTTGAAGGGTTAGCAGGCAATTTTGGGATCTTTGATTTTTTTTTGAACGTTCATGTCCAGGAAGCAAACAAGGAATTTCTGAGGACAGGGGGGATGAGGCTGCTTAATACAAGGCAGCTGCCAGAAACCCTTCACCTCCTTAGGGAACTTCTCTAGTTGTGCAAACACTGCTTATCTTTATGGGTGCCTGATTACACACCAAATTTCCTTAGCAGCTCTGTACTTTGAGACCTGCACCTCAAAACTGGGGATTTGTTTCTGCTGCTGGAACTGTTGGGAAACAGTTGGGAAACTGAGAAACCATGTATTTGGGGCAGGAGCTGGGGTGAGGGGCTGAACGGGAGGTGGGAGGTGAAGCTGGTGTGTACCAGCAGCTACTGCAGTGTATGAGGGGGGAGCCAGGTCATGTGGCAGCAGTGCCTGGGGAGAGAGAGAAGAAGAATCCCAAGGAGAGAACATATTTCTGTTCCTGTGATATGAAATGCTCATGTTTCGCTTTCAGAGGATGTTCCCTGTTGAGTAATCCAATTGTCCCTTGCCAAGAGCAGCTGCACTGCTTCTTGGGGACTGCATTTTCTCTCGGGAGGCACATGTGCTCCACTGTTACAGCTGAAGTAGCTCGTTAAAGTGTCTTACCTGTCCAAGCAGATCGGTGCGAAGAGGGAGCAGAGAAAAATCCTAGCGTCTGGGTGGCACTCCCTGGCCAGCAAGGGCAGCCAGCTGGAAGACTGCTGGATGACTTCTGTCATGGTCTCATGCTCCAGCAGGTTGGGAATCCTCATCTCAGAGTAGCCGATATCGTAGCACAAGGCCATGCGGTGTGGGATGGGCATGCAGCTGGAGGATCTCCTCAGGTAGCTCGCCCAGGCACCCGGAGAGCCCCAGAGCAGCAGGCGTGCCAGGAGACCCAGCAGCCACGGGCCACCCAACCTCAAGGGGTGCCTGCGGTGGGACGTGGCCATGCTTGGAGCGAGTGAACCGACAGCACACCCCGGACTGAGCTGCTCCTGACTGTGGGATGCCTTTTATAGCCTACGAGCCACCTCTTTGTCAATCCATCCTCATTAAGTGCGGCCCTTTCAGAGCCCTCATGGGGAAGACAATGCTCCAGTTTTCATTTGCCAGCGGCCCTGATTGTTTGTATTTTAGCAGGGGTTTGGCTTAGATCAGCAGGTGTGGAAATGAGGGCAGTTGGGGAGGGATGAATGACTTGGCCCGTGTGTCTTGGGGCTCTTTCAGCCAAGATTGAATCTCTGTTTGACACCAGTGCTCCAACCCATCCCCTTTCTCTTGCTCCAGGATTAGTCATTATTTCATAAACCCTAATGTTTTCCTCTCTTTTGTTTTTTGTAAAAGCAATCAAGTGTTGCTTAAAGTCAATTAGGAGGCATTTGTTTAGCTGGATCTATTGTTGAGCAGGCAGGGAGATAGGATGGTCTCACAGCCAGAAGTTAACCGTTTAAGAGAGCTGAGGGCAGAGAGGAACTAATTTGCAGCTGTGGAGCCAGGTTGTTTGCAGACAGGATTGGCAGCACTTGGCTGGAAGGCCCCTCACCTTGCAACCTGTATGACCACATGCTTTCCAGCTAACAGAATTCCTACTTCATTCTGAAACCCCGTTGCTATCACTGAAGAGTGGAATTGTCCTTCCTCCAGCACATAATTAAGATTCCATAAGCCGTCATTATTGTAGGCCAGTTTGGGGAACTGGAAATACTGGGGGTGTTGGTTGCCAGTGCACATGGTTCATTTGGACCTGGTGCTGTGCCATGAGGTTCAACTGGTCAGTAGAAGCTCCAGCTCTGCAGCATCCTCTGGCACAAGGACCCTGTGCTGCCTGTGGCGGAAATTGTTTCCTTGGGGCGTGTTACGGATACAGCTGGCTGCATTGTGTTCCTGGGGCTTCTCAGGAACAGCTCATTTTCTACAGTACTAGTTCTGGTCTGTGCTTAGCAGGAAGCCAACTGCTTATTGACAGCTTGAGCTGATAGGGTTGATTTCAGGTCATGAAAGTAATTAATTTTTTCCCTCCATTTGAGGATTGCTGCTGTAGTTGATCAATGATGTGTCGTTGGCACATACCTGCAGGAGCACTAGGGAGAGCAGTTTGGAGAGCAGGACCTTGGGTCTAGGAGCACTTAACCTGTCCTGTTTTGGTGGTTTGTCTTTCCCTTTTCAAAAGTCTCAGCAGCAGGTAACAAGGTCACCCTAGCTGTGACAGACACCAGCCAGGAGGATCCTCTCAACGTCCTGGGCCACAGTCGAACTGTGCTCTGGAATGGGATCTTGCCAGTGCTTTCCAAGTGCATGCCCCGTGTACCATGCAGCTAGAAATCTCCTAGCCTCATGGTCAACGGTGTATTTCTCTGCACTTAAATTTGCTTGGGATTGTGGAGTTGCCTGATTGCTGCTGGGTTTGTGCTGCAAAGGAAAGCTGGAGATACCTGGGTATGCAGCCTGGCATTCCTCCATGTCCAGTATCTTCCTCTTTAATATTACATTTGAACACCATTTTTAGTGGGGGATCAAGAGAATCAGGGGGAGTAAGTTAAATTTTTTCTCCTTTCTGTTTGAGTTTCGTAGTAGAGCACTGTGCCATGCTCCCCTGAAAGGGATTTGGTTTTGTGCAAAGTGCCATCCTCTCCACATGAGAGCAAGGAAGTCTGAAACCCTGGCCATCACCACTGCCCACTGTAAAGATTTTTGGCCTCCCTTCCGGTAAAGCAGCAGTTCCCAGACTGTGATCCACATGGCACCTTTGAAATGGTAATATGCAGTGATATGCACGTGTTTGTTCGCTCCTTTGTCCATTGTGGTATCTGTGAGAGAGTTTAAGGGCTTGACCCCGGGATCCAAACATGTAGGAACTGCTGCTATAAAAATACCTGCCTCCAGCAGCTCAGGTGTGTGGTGTATGCTCTTTGAGAGCCCTTCTGGTAGAAGGGTGGATGTTTTTGAATGTCCCAAACTTAGACAGTTCCTAAATTTCCCCCCTACCTCTTTTGGTTTTTTTCCTGAGTCTCCTGCCACCAGCATGGGATCCCACTGTAACAGTTCCTCAGTCTCTGTTGATGCTGACACTTTTACTGCAGAAATTCCTGACTTCCTGACAGAGGAGGAATGCAAGCTCATTGTCCATCTGGCAAAGCTGAAGGGGCTGCAGAAGAGCCAGATCCTACCAACGGAGGACTATGAGGAAGCCATGGAAATGATTGAAATCAGCCAGATGGACATTTTCAATCTGCTGGATCACAATCAGGATGGGCAGCTGCAGCTCAAAGAGGTAGAGTGCGGGACAGACCGGGGGAGGTTTGCTGGGGACCCTCTGGCACATCCCCTCATCAGATGCTCTCTTGGTTATTCATGTGCTTGGGTGGGGCCGGACCCCAGGATATACCGATCACAATTAGCTTAATTTTAGGTCTCAAAACTTGTGCTGGCCTTCAGAATGGACATTTGTGGGGCAATGTGCAGCAGTTGTCATGCTATTGGGAGGCAGCAACAGTCCTTGGCAGGACATGTGTGTTTTGAATATGCTGGATAAAATGTTCCTGTGCTGTGGGTTGCCTCTTGCTGTGTGTCCTGGGAAGTGAGTTTGTCACATAGGCCCTGCTTTGTGCAGCCTGTGGGGAACTTACTGTGTGAATTCGGAAAGCCACCCCTATTGATGAGCTGAAGGGGATAATGAGCACCTTGTCCGCAGCTCTTCAGCACCCTTGCCCTGTATGGCAGGGTGCATCAGGGCAAGTCCTGGCAGTTCAAGTGTGTCCCTCCTCAGACTCCCATTTCAGGTGAGACCAGGAGTCTGAACTGTCCTGTGCACCACAAGTGCTGTGGAGTATGGGGAGCTGTGCCAGTGACAGCCCAGGGCAAGGGTCCTTTCTCTGAAGGTCAGAGCCTGCTGAGAGCTCTTCAGGCTTCTGCATCTCTCTGTACATGTTGAAGGGAAGAATTTTGTTCCAAGCCCTTATCTTGGACAAGTAAAAGCATTCACTTTTATCATCAATAGCTTTACTTTCTGTTTAAGAGAAAGAGCTGTCCTCTCTCCACCTCAGGGCTGGTTAACCACGTCCCAGCAGTCATTTGCCATGACCTAAACTGGAAATAACAGCACTCATCAGCCACACTCTGTGTGTGGCTGCCAGATGATACTCACTGCAGTTGTCTTTTTGCAGAGATGTGCCGATGCCTGTCTGGCTGATGTGCTGTGGAGGAGATCCTGCCAGGCCTCATGCAGGGAATCTGTAGGGTCTCAGGAGTGCAAGAAACCAGTGCCTTTTTTTAATCCATTTATGAATTTCAGGTGTTGACCCATACCCGACTTGGGAACGGCAGGTGGATGACCCCTGAAAACATCCGGGAGATGTACACAGCGGTCAAAGCTGATCCTGATGGCAATGGTAAGAGCAGCTCCATGGAAATCCCTTCACCCTCAGCACCTTGGACACCTTGCACAGCCACGTGGGGGAGAGCAAGAGCCGTGTCCCTGCCCAGGCCTGTTTCTCTAGCTGAATTCTTCAAAGGGAAGTAACACTTCTAGAGACCTTCTCAGGAAGGTAAATGCAGTGTAACCCTCTTACTGCAGCACTCCTGCCCCTGCATTACTCTAGCAGCTAACTGGTCCCACGGCCTGGGCTTGGATCTTGCCAGAGCAGGACCAGACCACAGCTCTGCACTCCCTCTTCCCTGTCAGACGTGCCTTGGTTTGTGCCCTGCTGTAACAGGGTCTTAGAGCTGTGCTCCCCTGCTCTGAGACCACTCAGGTTCTGACTACAGCTCTTGTTACCTGGGATGCAGATGTTCAGACACACATTGTATGCCCCTCCGTGTTTTCAGGGAGACTTTTGCAGCAGGCCAAGAGTCCCATGTCACTGTGAGGGGAGAGTGGAATAAGTGGAGGTGGCGGTGATCTTATCAGTCAGCCTTTGGCGCTGACCCCCCTCTCTGCCGCTGCAACCTCTCTGTATTCCATGAGGCCACTTCTGCCCCTCCTGCCCCCTGTCTCCCAAGGACTCCTGCTGGTCCGGACATACACTCTAACCTCTGCTGCTCTAATTAGAGTGGCCTCAATTAAGCAACACTCCATTTCCTAATCAAATTAAGTGAATGCACAGGCTCTGCACACTCTTCCAGTGACCTGGCATTGAGAGCTGCCCAGGAGGAGCTGCTTTGGAGTTGAAGCAGTAGCAGTGTGAATGCATAAATATCCGGAGGGCACTCTCCTCCAGGCTGGTGGCATTCTTGGCAGGAGTATGACTGAGTCCTCAGTGGCTCTTCCACCATTCTGGACATTAACAAATGAAAGGTCCTGTTAAAGAGCTATTGGCAGGACCTTGCTTCCAGAGTGCTGCTTCCCTCTGTTGTTAGATTGGTACATGACACTGAGAGACCAGGTCACAACCTGGATGTGGCACTGCCTCATCAAAGGCTGTGGGGAGTAAGGGGAAGTGGGGACAGAGAGACAGTAGGAATAATAACAGTGGATCATTTGGTCATGACCACTGGCACCTGAAGAACTGTCCCTGGCTGACCCTTGTGGCTGGTCTCTCCTCCTGCCAGGGGATGCTGGTGCCCAGGGAGCAGAGCTGGCACCCAGCAGCAGTGGGTTTGCTGCCTGAGTGAGCTCCTCTCCCAGCCCATGGTGTGTACTGGGCAGCCCAGGGCAGCGCACTGCATGCTGGTGCCAGGGACCTGTGCAAGGCTTCCCTTCTCCAGAAAGGGGAAACAGCAAATGTGAGGATTTTCCTGAAGCTGACTAAGGCAAGAGTCCACCCCTTGCTGATTCCAGTTGAGTGCAAACAAGAAATACCTGGTTTAGAAGAAACTGCTTTGTACCTCTTGCTTTTCTGTTATTTCTACTTATGCAAGACCATACTGTCATGCATTCCTCATCTATGTTTTGCAGTTACACAAATGCAGGATAATGTACTGTTTGTTTTGGGTTTGGCTTTTTCTTAGTTACCCTGCAAGGTCATATAGAAAATGTGGTCTGAGGTGTCCCGCTCTGTCCTTAAAGATGATTTAAATATCTAAGTAATAAGCCTCAAGACATTGGGTGGCACAGACTTACTTGTGTATATCAGAACTGTAGTGTCTGTTCCTCTCTTTTGATGTACTGATTTGTGTGTTTTAGGAGCTTTTTAAAGTTTAAAATGGTGTTTTGCCTGTCCCAGTTCTGACCCTACACAGTTCACTTTGGCAGGTTGCTCTGTATCCTCTGCTGCAGGCGAGAGCATTGCTGGAGCCCATAATCATGGGCAGAAGGGGTGCAGCCTGTGCTGGACACAGTGAATCTGGGCTCTGTGTGAGGAAGGCAGTTTGTGCAGTGCCCTCAGCTGGTGTTTCTCCAAGTACAGTACGCAAGAACTATTACCCGCACCAGAGTCAGGTGGCTTTTCCCTGTGTTCCCACAGGTGTGCTAAGTTTGGAGGAGTTCAAGCAGTTGAATATCCGTGATTTCCACAAGTACATGGGAAGCCAGAAAGTGAAGATGAGTGACTTGGTTCGCAACAGCCAGCACACCTGGCTGTACCAGGGCGAGGGGGCACACCAGGTCATGAGAGCCATTCGGCAAAGGTAAGGGCAAGGCAGCTGAGGGGAGGTTGGGTTTGGGTAGGCACAAGCACCACCTGTGTGCTGGGAGAGGCAGTGGCAGACTTGCTAATATTCACACTTCCTAATTGTGTGAAAAGTCTTTGGAGTATAAAGAACAGTGTATGCAGACACAAAATGGAGAGAGAAGGTTTTCATTAGAACAAGAATTT
Organism: Ifrita kowaldi; assembly: GCA_013398055.1. Classification (NCBI taxonomy): domain Eukaryota; kingdom Metazoa; phylum Chordata; class Aves; order Passeriformes; family Cinclosomatidae; genus Ifrita; species Ifrita kowaldi. The sequence continues at coordinate 152,850 of VZRS01006935.1, forward strand.
GTATTGTCCTGTAGAAAGGGAAGAAGAAAAATCAAACCTTTCAGCATCTCCATTCACTTTTGGGAACAGCCCTATAAAACCAGGAAGATTTGGCAGTATATGAAATCATTCATTCTAATTAGTAACTGAGCTTACTGGGAGAAACTGCCCGTTTCCAATGCTGTCTGGGTGCCAGCAGTTACTGTCATTTGCTTTAGTTACTCATGCATTTCACTGAAATCTGTCTTTGCTGTTCAGAGCTGACTTTTTAAAAAGCATGACTTCACCTTAAATAAGCCAAATTAGTTTAATCCTCCGAGCACACGTATTGTAAGGCAGCTCATGGCAGATGGGAGAACCTCTTACCCTTCCTTTCATCTCACATTTGATACTGGGAAGAGCTGAAACCCAGCATGAAGGCCAAATCATGTATATGTGGTGAGTTTCAGATAACTGGCTGGAGAATCACTTGTTCTTGTGGTGCTGGTCCTCACCCAGAACATGGGTGGGTAAAATCTGTCCTGAGGCCTGAAAAACAGCTGTTGGCCACTCATTTTCTTCAGTGCATTCCAGTAGGAAAATGGGGTCGCATATTGCCTTGATTAGAGTAGACTGTGGCTGCCACCTTCTCCATGCCAGCCAGCCAGCACACACAGGCATTGGCATTCCGCTTGTACGCTCTCCAGTTGGCCACTCTCAGGAGGACGTGAAGACACAGCACTGAAGGAGGCTGTTAGTCCTCCCTAGGACCAGGCAGCGCCTGCAGGGGCTTTGCCATCCTGCCCAGGTGCCACGTTCTCCTTGCACCTGCCCCAAGGGCTTCACTGGTCCGGATTCTCAGAGCTCTGAGTGTTCTTTGGCAGGTCTCAAGACGTACCTGCTTGCCTTGGGGATGATCTCAGATGTAGCAGTGGAAAAATCCCAGAGCAGGAGGGCTCCAGTCTCCTTGATCACTTCCAGTGCCCCTCTGCCCTGGGGGAGGCTGCTGAAAAGGCAACAGGGAAAGGTGAGTTAGGTGATAAGACTATTCCTAGAGCTAGTCTCTCATTCACTCTCAGCAGGGGGCCCTGTGCTTTGCTAACTGTCCCTGAGGTCTGTAGGTGGTGTGCAGGAGTCCAGAGAAGTGATGAGATGGCACATGAAGGCTCCAGGGACACGCAACAGAAGGGATCTTGCTGAGCAAGCAAAGTCTTCCTGAGAGCAGTAATGCTGGAGATGCTTCCTTCGGTTTTGTTCTGTTTTTTCATTAACCTTGATGAGGGCTTTCTGAGCCGATGCTGATGGTCCAACAGATCTGTAAGGACCTGGTTGTCTCTTGGCATGCTCGCTGCAGCCCATCCGTCTCTCCGGTCTTTTGGGGAAGGGGCTTCTCTTTCTCTGGATTTATTCACTGCTTGGGAGTAGTGGCTAACCAGGGTGAGGATGCTTTCCACTCACCTGCTCTGCTCTTCCCCAGGGTAATGCGCCTGACTCGCTTGCCCCCTGAGATCGTGGAGCACAGCGAGCCCCTCCAGGTTGTGCGGTACGACCAAGGAGGGCACTACCATGCCCACATGGACAGCGGCCCCGTGTTCCCTGAGACTGCCTGCAGCCACACGAAGCTTGTCGCCAATGAAAGCGCTCCCTTTGAGACCTCCTGCCGGTAAGTTTTGCCCTGAACACGTTAGACAAAGGGTGTGAAGGGTTTTCAAGGGGTATGGAGCCATTTCACCTCATCTCACCTGGGACTCAGTGCTCAGGTTGTGGGCTCACAAACCAGCTCAGGACATCACTGGCATGAACGGGTTTTAAAGGGGAGGTGGGCAAATCCTGTGGGTCCACGCAAGTAAAGCAAAGTGGGTGGGCCATCCCCAGCGGAGCCTACAAGCGCACTCACTACTCTGGGTAAGGGTTTTCTTTGCTGTCCTTGTGTTAACACTTGGAGAAAAGCTGACAGTGTAAATCATGTGCCATGTGATGTCTTGGTGGAGCCACTGTATTTATGGTGGAGGGGCAGGGCATGGACAGCTCCTGTGCATCTCCTCCTGCTCCTGGTGTGTCTCCTGACAGCCTCTGTCTTGCAGGTATGTGACCGTGCTGTTCTACCTGAACAATGTAACTGGGGGAGGTGAAACAGTCTTTCCTATCGCTGATAACAGGACGTACGAAGAGACGGTAAATGAACCTCACCTACATATTACCTCTGGGGATTCTGAGTCCCTTTTTGAATGTCTTTATTCACTATGGCTGCAGAAGGGGTCTGGTGCGTGAGGTTGGCATGCAGTAGCATTTGTAGCTAGAGCATTGGGGAGACCATGCTCCACTTACAGTCTTTTTCCTCTGAGAACAAGGGAAGAGGCACAGGGCTTTGACAGCTCATCTCTCCCTGCTCAGAGGTGTGAGATGTCAGGCAATGTGTTAAGAAATGGCAGCTGCTCAGAAACAGGTTATGAACATCCAGGGACTTGAAACTGGCTGCTCCAGGTGGGTTATGAAAGCCCCTGCATCAACCTTAAGCCAACCTGTGGGACACTCAGGCAGGGGTGAGGGGCAGGGGCAGCCCAGTGTGTGTGCCTTGTTCCAGCCGTGTTTGTGACATCTTCCCTATCGTTTCTCTCCAGTCTTTGATCCAGAATGACATTGACCTGCGAGATACTCGGAAAAACTGTGACAAGGGCAATTTGCGAGTGAAACCTCAACAAGGCACTGCTGTCTTCTGGTACAACTACCTGTCAGACGGAGAAGGTACAGGCTCACTTCAAAACTGGGCTCTTGGAAGGGGTAGGACTGCAGTAGGTGGCAGCCATCGTCTCCTTGCTGCAGCTGGGAGCTCAAAGAACTGCCAAAAAAAGGGTGGTAGCTGCCTGCTAGTGGGAACTGTAGAGTCTTCTTGTCACCAGCTGGGTAGGAGCTTCCTGACTCTGAAAGGCCTTTGTTTACAGGCAGTAGGTCAGTGGCTCCTGATGTCTTTGGGGGACAGGACTAGCTAGCAAACAAAGACCTTGGCTGCACTCACCATCACCAGCTGCCTTCCATCCCGCTGTGCGAGCTGAAACTCCTGCTGGAACTTGGTCTGCAATTCAAAATGTGTCACTGATGTGGTGTTGCCCAAAGGGGTGGGGAGGGGAGGTAGACAAAGGCACGGCCATCGGCTCTGCAGCACTGGGACACATGGGCCACCCCATGCCACGCATGGGGCCAATGCCTGCTTTGTAGCTCAGCTGCAGCCCCATGATGTGTCCTTGGGGCTGTTTTTGTCACGAAGCGCAGTGCGGTTTTCCCTGACAGGCTGGGAATTGACATGAAGCTTTAAGGCTGCTGGTAAGTATGGCTCCAGAGGGTTTCTATGACAGATTTTGAGCTGTGGTGGGAGGAAGGAGTGTAGCATCCCAAGTCGCCTGAGAGCAGCCCATGTTTCCATCTCTAGAAAATCCACTGAGGTCACAAGACCAGTGTTTGGGCTGTTGGGTGATAATATCAAGACTGTCGCTCTCCTGTGAGAAGAGCCCTGTTGTGTTTTTATGAGCAATTTGTTCCTAAATGGAAAGTGGCTGCTGATGCAAGTCTGCCACAGAAAAACGATAGGATCATTGTAAACAGGTCATTTAGGACTGCTGAAATGGAATCTCTAAAATGCCTGCAAGCCTCTGGCTTCCATGGGCTTTCTAGTGGCAGCACCATCTCTTCCATGCCAGCCTTACTTTTTCCAAAAGAGCTGAGAAAAACAGCTGCTGTGATCTGGATTGTGAGAGCCGCTTGAGCTGAGTGGAGACATGGAGGCAGTGGGCATTTTGCACTTAGGGAGCCTGCCCTGATGAACTAACTCCTTGTAAGCACCAGGGTGAGATGGTACCAAGATGGACGGGTGCCAGGAAAAGTAACTCCTTTAAGATGTATCTGAGCTTAAATCCAAGCAGGTAGTGCAGGCAGGAGAGATGACATTAGTGGTTGCTGGCTGTATGTCCCTGTGCAGTCCCAGCCGTGCCTGCCCTCCTTGCCACCGCCTAACAGGGCTCTGCTCCGCAGGCTGGGTGGGGGAGCTGGACGACTTCGCTCTGCACGGGGGCTGCCTGGTCACCCAAGGCACCAAGTGGATCGCCAACAACTGGATCAACGTGGACCCTAACCGCCGGCGGCAGCAGCAGTTCCAGCAGGAGATGGAGCGTTTTGCAGGGGCTGAGGCGGGGGCCGGGGCCGGAGCCCCGGGCGAGTGGACAGTGGACAAGGCCTACAGCGG